>JAQQWQ010000004.1:600000-791013 GCA_038364195.1 Apiospora sp. TS-2023a | reverse complement strand
CTTCCCCAGGGCAGTAGCATTGGAGAAAGTCTTTAGGTTGCCGGGCACTCTGTATTGAGTCTGGTCGCAAAATTCCAGGTTTTGGATCAAGAAACATGACCCGCCAGCTATAGTAGTAGTGGTATTAGTAAAAATGACGGCAAAGGCTCATACGCAGCTGTCCTTCACTTACTCTGCGAGGTTTCGAATTCCGTCTGTTTGAATACAAAACCGCCACCTCCTGGGATGTTGTCGTCTCTCTTGCGGCCCGTCACGGCGTTGGGATCGGTGGCCAAGACCGCCGTATACTTGGTGCTCGCATTGAGACCGCTGAGGAAAAATTCCTGTTTCATCACGCTCTCTGTTCCTCGCTTGGCCAAACGACTGACCATGATGTCTGGTGGCAGATGACTCCGGGTCCCTCCAATCAAGGAGTACTCTTTCAGGCCACAATATGAGTTCCGAACTCCATTCATTGACAAGTCACCCCTTTCGAAGACAAACATGGTATAGGGGGTTTGTCGAGCGCGGCAGCCTGGTCCTGCTGCTGCAATACTCCGCTAGCCAATAGGGTCGCGCCCGAGTCACTGTCGACCCAGAACACGTTAGGTTCCGAGTCGGCGTCGTAGGAGTGATAAGACTTGTCGATCGAAGCGGCTACATTGACGTTGTACGACTTCGTGACGAACTCATCACTCGCTACGTTGGGCGGACCGGCTATCGTGAAGTATACGTCCCCGCGGAGCGTGGTGTTGTACATGACAGCGCCCTCGCTGAACACCCGGACGTCTTGTTTCTTCTTGTCGGCCATGGGGCCCGGCGTAGTGTTGTCGCTCGCCGTGGAAACGTACAGCGTCAACTGTGGCGGGTCCACCTCCGTTTGGTCGGCCTTTCGCTCGGGCTGTACGCAAGTGTTGCCCGAGATCCATAGCGTCTTCGTTGGCGACTCACGTCGCTCGATATCCGATAAATTGTCACCGTCGCCGCTTTCTGCGCTATCGACTGATCCTTGCGCCGCCTCATCTTTCTCAATTCCGCGTAGTTCCAGCCGATTGTTGTTGCTGCTTTCCCCATCTCCCCTGCTGCCGAGGACCGATTTGGCCTCAAAGACAAACGACGCCAAGGTCCCCGGTTCTATACCCGTGTTCTTGGGGGCGTTATTGGCCAGCGCAATAACGCCGTTCGGTGCCCTGCCCAGCACGCTCCGGTCGAAGAGCCCAAAGTCTGGTTCGTACGTAATCGGCTCATTGAATGCCACCTCTTCGGCGCTCCTCTTCACTTCGCCGTCTCCTATCGTGGGTGCTTCCTCCAAAGAAGAAGAAGTCCATCCATTTTGCAGGGCGTCTAACGGGGCCGTACTAAGCTCGGCCGCAAACGCGAATTGGGGCGAGAACATCAAGAAGTAAATAGCCAGGACGAGGCATGATGCTGCCACGGACGCAGCCAGGCGTGACTGCAATGGGCTGAGCTGCATCATGCGGACGGAACCCCGAAGGGCGGCCTTCGAATGTTGGGGCACAAGCTGGGATCTCTTATCGTTGTCGCAAAGGGCGATTAGGCAGGGCGGGCTTGCTCTATGTTGTTCAAGGAATGCGTTACTCGATACTTTTTCAATGGGTCGGCGGCGGCGTTTCGTTCGTCTAATTCGTCTAAAATCGTATAATCGTGGAATATTGCCCTGTGTATATGGTGTTCAAAAGACTAATGGAATGAAACAGGGCATTTGTCTTCTGTGAGAAGGGAGACGGCAGGCAATGCGATCGTCGTCCTATTTAGCTAGTCCAGGCACCGTGGGGGAGTTTCATAAATCTGGGGACTGCCACCAACTTTTGGCGCGCTTGGGAGTGTCAGTCTCTCTGGCAGTCAATTGATGATGGAGGGGTGGAGAGCGCCTACGCAGAGCCTACGCAGTGCCTACCTACCTAAGCACTTCGCACCTGAACACACCCGAGTTAAGTAGCCACAGAATGTGGCTTTGCTTCTGACACCCCCTTTTATCTGCCCAGCAGAAGTCCGTGTTTGTTTCTTCATGCAGTAATGCAGGTACCCAGCAGCAGATCAACATGCCAAATGACAGCGTCAACCGCATTTCTATGTATAGAATTAGTAGTGTGAGCCTAACAGGAAGCTTCTCACGTGATCTGGAGCAGCCATAGGCTAAAGAGACGTTGGTCAGCAATGGGGTAGCTGGCGGTTATTAATCAGGAGAAAAGATTCAGACTGCATTATCTCGAGATGCCCAAGTACATTCACAGTAGCAAGTCTGCTGGTTATAAACCACTATGCTCGTAAACAACCACTTGGCACTACTCCCAAGTATCACATTCGATCAAGGAACACCGAAAGTCCAGCAAATATCAACTCTATTGGCCAACTGACCCAACTATAGTGTAGACCTTGGTCCTATACTTCACTGCCGTGATATAATCTCAACCCCTCCTCTTTTTTCGACAAGTGACAGTCATCCTTCAGCTATTATAGCCATTTCGTTACCGTGACGCAGCTACCAATCATCGTCATAGACTAGCGTGGCTTCAGCTTTCGTCATTGCCGTACCCTGTACGACTTCATAGTGGAACCGTAAATAGAGAGCTAGCACCCAAGGCATATAATTAATTTGGCATGTATGTATGCATCAGTGCTGGTAGCTCTAGTGCCTCTCCATTAGGCCGATTTACTCGCCCTTGCCGAGGGAATCGGCCTTGGCGCGGAGGTTAGCGGCAGTCGATCCGGACTCGGAGAAGTAACGGCCGAACATGGGCTGGATGAACGATCGGAAGATGAGGTTGGCACCGCTGTACAATGTGTTAGCTGGGTCAGGGATGGCCGGACGGCGCGAGCAGCGTGCAAGAGGATAACTTACCCGAACATGGGCAGGGCGAGCCACAGAAGGAAGATGAACTTGAAGGTGTAGTAGAAAGGGAACCAGTACACGACGCTGAGTAAGCTCTCAAGGACCGTGAAAAAGGCAAAGACGACCCAGTACTGCGGCGGGTTAGTCAGGCCATCATCGCAAGCAAAAGTTAGGGTTGTTAGGTCGTGACATACTGTGAGCCATTGTGTGTCGTCGGACTTGCTGACGGTGAACAGCGCCTGCATAGAGTAGTAACCAGGGATGATGAAACCGGCCAAGTTGGTGAGCAGCTGGCCGCCGAGGTTGAAGATGATGAAGAAGAAGTAGAGCGTGGCGAAGCCAATGACGGCGTAGACCTTGGGGACCGAAGTCTGCTTCTCCAAGTTGTTGAGAGTAGGGTATTTGGAGAGCTGTAGCCAAATTCGGGTCAGTCGGCGGTCAAGGCGGTGGAAGCATGCGACACCCTCCAAAGCGATGGTTGCGCACCAGCGGCGGGGAAGCCGTGGTTTTTTTTCTTCTTTCGAGGAGGGGCTTTCAAGGGATGGGATCACGTACCTCGCGGTCGAGCTGGCTCACGTATTGCTGAACGCGATCTTGGGCCGACATTGTGAAATTTGTTTTGTCAAAATATCGATTTGTCTATGGCTGTCTGTTGAGTCTGAGAATGAGTATATGAGTATGATGTCTTGCAAGTGGGGGCGTTGTGATGTCAAGTTGAAAAGGTGTAGAAAGTCAAGAACCAACTGCAAGAGTTGGCAGTGTTAGGGTTAGTTTGGGCCACTTGTTAATTACGTAGATATGGAGGGAATGATACAAAGACAGCAGCTCAAGCAAGGATACGGTAACATGAAACTGAGAGGCGGGCAGTAAGGCGGGGACCAACAGGCAGGAGCAGACAGACAGCAGATCCGAACGTACATGTAGGTGATTTGGTAGCCTCTCGGTAAGCAGCAAACAAGCCCTTTTTTCCTGAATTTTTTTCTCGTGAGGGGGAGGAGAATAGGTAAGTAGGCAATGCAGAGTGAGAGACAGAAGGGACGATTGAATCTTGGAAGGGTTGGGCAGATAACAGGGCAATCGTCAGATGTAGATTGTGGAGGGTAGGAGGAGACGGGATGGATATACTGGGCTACTCCCTAGGTATTGGCCGTGAGTTGACCGAAGTATTGGAACCCAGCTGGAACCTATTAATAATACCTGGTCGCGGGTACTGACTACTAGTGACCGAGAGTGCCCAAGTCCTTGACTGACCTTCGCCTAGTCACCTAGCCCGGCAAAGGAGCTTGAGCCACGATGACAGAGCTACAGCCTATGACGAACCGTGGGGTTCGTCTTGTGAAAGTCGTTGGCCGAGCGCAGACTTACCCAAGTCATACGCTGCCGACGTGGTCGTCCATCGTCAATCATGTATGATGCTGCTGTTATTGACATACTTACTTAGGTACGCCTGTAGCAAATGTGTCCTCAACTGCAAGATCTGCGTATTGATCTATCTAAGGAAGCCCCCTATCCTAACTGCCTAACCTAATGGATCTCGCAGTCGGTGGAGGGAGACTTACCTGTAGGATCCGTGGACTCGTAGGGCGGTGGACAAATCCCAATACGACGGATGCCGGCAAGGACTCCGCGACCGCAGGATAAGGTATCCTACCAACCTCGCCATATTCCTATCTAGGTATGTTTTACCTCGTTTTGCTCTGCGACAGTGCCCGTGCGGTTATTTGCTGCCTTTCTAGCGACAATGTTGAGCTTGCGCAGTGCATGGAACCATTGAATTGAACATTGGACAAAGACATGCGGTGCGGGCCACTACATCTACATAGCGAAAATGCGGTGCAGCGTGCCCTTGCCGTTGCAGTGCATCGCAGCAGCAGTAGTAGGCAGCAGTTGTAGCAGCATCAGCCGACTCGGCTCGAGTCCATTTCCTAAGAATGCCATGGTAAAGAAGCAAAGAAGCCGGTCCCCAAGAAGCAGTAGTATACTTGTAAACAGTACCATATTAGACATGCAGTCTAGTCCGTCTATGCATACATCAATTAACCAAGTCCATGCTTTTCATCAAATACTAGGTACTATTCAACCTGTGTACTATGCGGGCATGTACCGAGTATGCAAATTATTCCCAATGCCAATGCCCATGCCCATGCCCAATGCTGAGCAAGTGCAAGCTGGGCGTAAACAACCCACGTAGCAACAGGAATTCCGGGTTAGCTTGTGAGCTTCTTGAGCTTCTTCTTCTCCTCCTTTGGATTGTTGCCCCGCCTTTGCCTTTGGGAAAGAAAGACTTGGCGCGATGGAAGCGAGCTTCCAATCACGTGAGGCTGGGCTACGAAGTTTGGACCGAGAATCGCGACCGTTTCTTGGGGTGTAGAGCCAATCGCGTTTCCCAGCATTCACGGAGATTGGCTGAAGTCCCGGTAAGGGTGGATCTCTGATCTGATCGACCACTGAGAACGTGAATTGAGGGGGTACCTTGGCCAAGTATCTTTTTTTTCTTCCCTTCTGCCTACACGCCTACGTGCTACAAGTGAGCTAAGCTACCTGCCTGCTTACCTTGCCCTCCAACCGCTGCTGTTTCGCCGGGACAACCAAAACAAGAGCGAGGAAAACAAACCTGGACAAATTCTCATTGCCAAATTACCAGCCACAACAAACCTACAACACCCAACGCCAGCACGGTTTGTCACTTTGACGTCTCTCTCCCAGACGATCATCTGCTCGCGCTGAGCAAGGACCAAACCTTCTGTTAATCTGCATACATAATTTATACACCCGACTGTTGTCGGTTTATTATTAGGCGCGCTTCACTTTGCTGGGCCTAGCTCAGAGCGAGCGTTGTTATCTCATCTCGCTGCATTGCTTGCTTGCTTGCTGGCGCCCCACCAGCCGGAGGGCCAGTGTTTATTCTGGCTTATCCAGTCCACTTGCAAGAATAAACATTGATTGCAGCCAACCATGAACAGAGGTACGCTTCGCATCCGCCTCCCCCTTCCAAACCCTGGACTCTGAAGAACTGGATTCACGAACTGCATGCATCCATTCGCTATCATTATCTTTATTACTTCTTCATTGGCCGACAAGTCATGATGGACATCGGACCCAAACGTCGCTTTCACAGCGCATTTCCTAACTATCCTCGCGCAGATTCCCAGCCTCCGGATGCTGTTGCCATGGCACAGAACATGCCGATAAATAGAGCTCCTTCGAGGGCCTCGACTGCCTCCATACACAGCACTACCACCCAGCAACAACAGCAACAACACCTCGACCAGAGCTTCCAGGGCCATCAGTCCATGCAGTCTGCTTACGGCGAGCAATGGGTCACCAATGGCCACCACCAGGGGCGCGAGATGTCTCAGCCTGTTCACCAGATGCAGGCAGGCGAGATGATAATGAGGCCAAACTCCCAATTGCAGCAGATGCATCCCGGCCAATCCTTTTCGGTAGACTCGAGCATGCAGTCGACCGTCGGTGCCCCGATGCAGTATCCCCATCATGCCGTTATGCACCATCACGCACTTTCCGGAGACTCCTTCGCAAACACCAGCTTCGGTGACGACAGCCAGTTGAACGACCGAGACGAGAACGAAGAGGTCGATTCCCAGGGAGGCGCGGCCGTCAACTCTAAGCCGTCCAACAAAACGAGCGCCAATAATGAGCTCGAAATGCGGTCCCTGTTTCAGTCAAACAGACAACGCTCTCTTCAGGATGTCGCAACCGAGCTACATGGGAACGAGAGGGGCCCGAATTCCGAGCGTACCCGACAAGTCTTCGCCATGCTTTGGTATGTGAAATGCTACGAGATTGGCATGCTGGCTATGCATGATCTTGTTCGTAACTGACCATCGTTTCTAGGATCAATCAAGTGTGTACCAAGGGCAAGGGGTCCGTCCCACGAGGGAGAGTATATGCAAACTACGCCTCACGCTGTGCCACGGAACGTATCACCGTCCTGAACCCAGCAAGTTTTGGCAAGCTCGTTCGCGTGCTCTTCCCAGGTCTCAAGACGCGTAGACTCGGTGTCCGAGGAGAATCCAAGTACCACTATGTTAATTTCATGCTGGGTGACGATATGCCTGACGTTCCTGAGCCCATCCAACCTGCCCTTCCACTGCCGGAGCAACAAACAAGCTTTGCGCAGAGCTTCAGGTATATCTTGCCATTAAGAATAGCGACATGTTGTATAATGCTGACCGTCATATTCTAGCACTATAAAAGCTCCTTCGGTCGAAGCAAGCCAGTCCAAGGCACTGTTGCCTTCACCCGAACCTCCGCAGCACTCCGAAACTAGCGCACCGCCTCAGTTCACTCACAGCCGATCCCACAGCCTATATAACCAACCCGACGTAGCCAACCTTGAACAGCTCCATTCTACTACCGCGAAGACCCCTTTACGCCTACACTTTGCCGCGGATAACGATGAACTATTCCGCCAGAACAACTCGCTTGTATTACCCAAGATTGAACCGTTTTTACCGTCCAACACCGACCCAGATGCCGCCATGTCATTATCGGCACTTTACCGTTCTCACTGCACGTCATTAGTCGAGTGTATCCGTTATTGTCGAGAAAAGACCTTTTTCCATCTGTACACATCCTTTCAGGGGACTCTGACGATGCCTGTACAAAAACTGTTCTCGAATCCCAGCGTCGCCCCCTGGATCGAGCAATGCGACTTCATCCTCTACCAGAGAATGATAGGAATCGTCTCTGGTTTGACACTTCAGGTCGTGCCCAAGCCTGTGCTGGACACGCTACGAAACATATCGGAGCGATTGGTTCCTCATATCCGTGAATCCTTCCAGGGCCAGCCGCGGCACGTCGTTCAAGCCAAAGAGGCGCCGGCCACCATATTCGCTGCTCTGCTGGATCGGGCGTTGCGTGTCAACCTAACTGCCCACGCCGCAGCGAATATGCTCTCCAACCCAGCTAATCGTGATCAAATGTACCTTGATTGGATAACAATGGTCAGGATACGAAAGATTGCAGAATGTGTGCCCACCCGAGGAATGGACGATGTTGTCAACGTGCTTCTTACCGAGTTGCGGGAACTGCTGGACCCGCAGGGGATACCATGGGAGGTGGAGGTTATGACCCTCTACGGTGACATGGCAAACCGGGGTGATCGCGTGCCTTCGACGACCAGTACGGGCGAGGACAGTGCACAGAACGTTCTGGAGAGGTGGGTTAACTTCCTACAGTCTCTCCAGGGACGATTCTCTTACGCCACTCCCGAGGATATTGTTTGGTGTGTACAGAGACTCGGAACCGAGGTGATGCGGGACCTCACTATTGCCCAGGGTAAGAGCTTCGGGTCTTGGTGGGTCACCAAATGCTGGGTCGACGAGATGATATCCTTCCTCGCCGAGCAGGGAGGATTCATGCGGCTCAAGTCATCGTTACCAACTACAACTCCCCCGGCCAGGCGCTCCGTGCCAGCCAAGGAGAATAGTCGGCAGGAGTCACAGGTCAGCAACGCAAGCGAAGACTTCCACAATATGCCCAACATGTCCCAACAGCAGCCGAATCGTGCACCGTTCCCTTCTCAGCTGGAAACTCAAGGTCGAGACTCGTTGAGTGTGGGTGACAACCCCGATGACAGTGGCATCGGCATGCGGACCCCCGATGAAGAGTACCCTCTGGAAAAGTTCGACCCACCGAGCCAAGACCAGTCTCTACAGCTTGACCAAGCTTACTAACAGAGGGAGTCCCGATCCATTGGATCGTGCATGCAAATCTTCAATTCTTGTCTATATAATAGCATTCATTAGGGACGCCTGGTGTTTTGAGTACGGGTGTTGGGGAGATTGGAGTGCGCTTAATCATGATGATTTTAAGTATGAGAGTACGACGGTATGACTACGAGAAAACGATACGCGGCGCAGTGGCTGGAGAGCTTCTTAGACTGGGATATTGTTTCTTGTTCTCATTTTCCGATGGAATGTATAAACGATTTGTAATCTACGGCAGGGGGCTAGGCGAGTGACAGGATACGGGGAGCTGGGGCTGGGCTGGGCGGGGAAGCTGGGCGGCTTTCGCCGAATTCTTCGTCGATATAAGCTGGGGGGACAGATGACGATCTTTCTTTCACTTCACTTGGGGAGGATAGGGGAAAGCTGGCTGGGAGACCATGCCCATGCGCCAGTGACTGGATGGAAACCCCCGGGTTTATTAGCGCGACCTTTTGTGTTGAAGGCCCTTTTTGAGTTGTAGGGCTCTTCTCACCAACCATGACAACTTCTTTGATACCTTAGCGAATTGCGCCGAGTGCCTATTAGGCCGGCGATGGATAGTTGTTGGCGATGAATCAATCAATCTTTATTTCTATTGAAGAGAATACACTTTGCCAATGTTGATGTGCCCGCAGCCTGGCTAGCAGAAATAAATGATTCATAAAGGGCGTGGGAGGTTACCCAATTCCCCCTCCCAGAATAAACCGGTCAAGTCTCTTCGAGAATAAGATGTTATACGGTATATTGTTACAGTCGCAATCGTTGATTCCACTGTTGTAATCTGGAGTGCGTGGAGAATCAAGAGAGCTGCTGTCGTCTCATCTCACTTGGATTGCGAAAAGGGGTCATGAATGAAATCATCCAGGGGGCAGCGGGGATCACATCCATGGCAATTGCAGTTACACTCACTTGACGGGCAGTACGAACTCGCTTTTCGATGTGGGGGTTCAACCCCTTTTCCAGCCATAGGTATGTGATACATTGATGATATTCATCCAGAAAATGCCATCGTAGGTCGCACCCTGCAATATCAGCCTAGAGGAGAGCCCCTTAGAGAGCAAGGACAAGATAGGAAGGTCTCCTCCGTTAGGCACACCAAACCCATATCAACACATACAAACAGATCGGGTCATGAATATATAGCCAAGTTAATCTTCTAGCACCGCTTTCATAAACAACATGTAAGAAAAAGTAGGTAGTAGTAAGTAGTAGTATGCTTGCTCGATGCCTCTGTCGATTATTGGGCTTTCCATCTAGCCTAGGGGGGTTGTGTGTGCCACAAGCCAAAAACACAGGGGCCCAACGCGTCAAAATATGTCTAGACAGTTCCCTTATCCCTCGAAATGCTTTGGGATGTTCGTCTTCTTTCTTGCTCTTGGTTCCCGAAAAAAAGAAAAAAAATCAACACAATGCAACGCCGTGGGTTCTCCCTTTTTGTACTTGGTACAGTTACACGTTTGGCACATCAACAACCTATCCATCCCCTCCTTCCTCCCCCACCCACCAGTATCCCCCTTTCCTCGTGTGGTGCGTGGCGGATGGATGGATGGTCTTGATATACCGACAGACAAACATCAACAGCAGGCCCTCCTCCGAAGAGAGCACTTGCGGTGTGGCGCATATAAAGATGTCGGCAAGGCACACCTGCTTGTGGGCGGCCCAGCCCTCATTTCCTTAATCAATACAATGGGATCAGATTACTCCATCTGCCCGTCTGCGATAGCCAGTCTTTGCTTGGCGGACTTCGCCTTCTTACTGCCGCCGCCACGGCGCTTCTTGCTCGCGGGTGCCGCTGGAGCTTCTTCGGCGGGCGTGGCTGTACCAGTAGCCGTACCGGACTGCTTGTTACCATCGTCGAAATTGCCCTCGCCTGGAAAAATGTTAGTAAACTGAATATCAATGCGAGGGATTGGCTGGTCAAACTCACCTTCGTGGTACATCTCGTCCAGACTGACGGCTTCCCTCTTCCTCTTTGTAGCAGGGCCGCCGCCACGCTTCTTGGTCTGCTTCTCGATCTCGCCGTTCTCGAGCAGCTCTTTCTCTCTGCGCTCGATGAGCTCGGCCTGTTCGTCGTCGGCAAGCCACATGGCAATGTCCTTGTTCCTGTTCTCGGCAGGACGGCGGCCGCTGAAATCGACACCGCGGGCGCCGCCACCCGAGATGACAACGCGCTGCACCTCCTCCTTTTGCATGGCACGCTTCCGGATACGTTCCTCGATGGTTCCACGTGTGATGAGTCGGTACACCGTGACTTGGCGGGTCTGGCCCAGTCGATGGGCACGATCCATGGCCTGCGAGTCAATGGTAGGGTTCCAATCACTGTCGTAGAAGATGACGGTATCGGCCGAAGTCAAATTGATACCCAGACCACCAGCGCGCGTGGACAAGAGGAAGATGAAAATCTCGGGTCGAGTCTGGAAGTCGGACACCGTATCTCGACGGTCCTCAAGTTTGGTGGAACCATCCAATCGGCAGTACTTGTAGTTGCGGTAGGTCAAGTACTCCTCCATCAGATCGATCATGCGAGTCATCTGGAAGTAAAGCAGTACACGGTGACCCTCCTCCTTGAGCTTGAACAGCAGCTGATCAAGTTTGGCAAGCTTACCACTGTCAGTGACGAATCGGCGCATGCTGGGCACGGTGATGTTGGTGAACTTCGTCTTTTCGTTGTCCGGACGTGGGATCATGGCCGTGGGCGGGTACCGTTCCATGGGCACGTTTTGGGCGACCAGGGCCTTCTGCTCGACGTTGCTGGGGCCGTACAGAGCTCTCCGCATCGGCACGTTGAAGAAGGTATCTTCCCGCTCCGAAATAGGAGTTCGTGTGCCCTCGCAAGTCACCTCGATCGGCGGCGCAAGCGCACCGGGCAGAGCTGCCTGCTCAACCCGGCTCAAGCCGTTCTCCCGCCACCTAGTGCGAGAGATGTTCATGAGCTTGTCGAGAATGCCCTCGTTTGTCACATCTGCAAGAGCCCGGCGGTCAGATCGAGCCGAAATCTGTAGGAGCGCGTGAGCCGGCGTGTAGTTCTTTTCCTCGGGCTCATTGTAGACAACATTGAGGAGTCCCAGCCGGTTTTCTTTCCTGACAAGACCAGCAGCACGTGTGAAGACATCGGCATGGCTAGCCTCGTAAGCCTCCTGTGGACTGGCATCAGCGAAGCGAAGGAATGAGAAGGCATCCTGGCCACTTTCACTTTCGCGAATGTTGTCAGGTGTCCAGATGTTCAGCATGTGGTTCAGGTATTTGTTTCTGAACCCAGCTCTCTGGTTGTCCTTGCTGGCCTTGTAAAGCCGTCCTCCATCCGTCCACACTAGGCGCGGCAAATTGTACTCGATCAGACTGCGTGTCGAGTATCCGACGGCCACATTAGTGCCTTCGCGGACAAACGAAGCTGTCTCGGCAAAGTAGGCAGTAGCGAAGGGACTCGATGTTTCAGCACGCTCGAACAGGTCGGGGTGGTTGCAGACCTTGCGGAACTGCATAACGAGGTTCATGAGGGTTCCCGAGTCTTGGTCGTCACCCAAAGTAGCCTTCTCAATAAGATCCATGATGCTGATCTGATTACGCAGGTTGCGGTAGTACGCGCGTTGACGGTACGTGAGATCGCAGAACACGTCGAGCTCGATCTTGTCGCCAAGCTCCTTCTGTACGTGTTTCTTCACACGACGCAACATGAACGGTTTGAGGATCATGTGCAGCCGCTTAAGCTGGTCCTCGTTGAGCGTCGTGTTGCTCTGTGCGTGGGACTCGATGTCCTTCGAGAACCACTCGCTGAATTCATCGTGTGAATCGAACAGCGAAGGCATAATGAAATGGAGCAACGCCCATAGCTCCTGCATGTTGTTCTGGATGGGGGTACCAGTCAATAGCAGTCGGTTACGGCAATGGAAGCTGAGCAAGCACTTCCAACGTGAGCTGTTTGAACTCTTGATGGCTTGCGCCTCATCCAGAATCATGTATTGCCACTTCATCTTCTGGAAGTAAGCCACATCAGACACGACAAGCTGGTATGACGTGACGAGCACGTGGAAGGGCGCATCCTTCTTGTATGTGTGGTGCTTGCGGTCCCAGAACTTTCGCAGCACCTTACGGTCACCGGCAGTTCCCCAGTAAGGGAGAATCTTGAACTCGGGGACGAACCTGGCGATTTCCTGCTGCCAGTTGTGCAAGGTCGAAGCCGGGGCCACAACCAAGTAGGGGCCCCAAATATCGTGCACCTCGGCCAGATATGCCATGACAGAGATGGACTGGACAGTCTTGCCCAGACCCATTTCGTCTGCCAAAATTCCGTTGATACCCTGCTCGTAAAGATTGGCAAGCCAGTTGAGACCCTTCAGCTGGTACTCCTTGAGCTGGCAGTTCAGAAGCTTGGGTTGCTCGATATCGACATCGCCAAGTCCTGTTGGGTTCTGGAAGTTCATCTCGCCATCCTCGTCCATGTCATTGTCCTGGTTGTTGAACGCACGTGCCTTCTTCTGGGCCTCAGCAATGGCATTTTGCGCGTTGGCCATGGCGGCCTGGCGCAGTCTCTCTTCATCCTCTTCCTCGAAAGTCAAGTTGTCAAAGTTAGTGACCTTGGAGCCGACTGGGCCAGTGGGCTCATCAACGTTGAGCTTGTGCGCAGCCGAATCGGCGTTCGCAGGTGCAATTTCGGGGTTGTCGGTACTCCTTTCGACCTCGTCCGTCTTGATCTTCTTGCCGATGAAATGAGAGTACAGCTCCGTCTGCGAAATCAAGAAATTGAGCTTCCTCTTCTGCCGCGCAGCTTCTCGGTCGGCTTCCTCCTTACGGGCATTCTCGATCTCCTGCCTCTCGGCAGCCTTGCGCAGATCTCGCTCCTCACGCTCATTGCGTTTCCAGAAGCTCATCATATCACGCATGCAACGCTTGGCTCTTGCCTGAAGATCTTTGGTGCCCTTGTTGGTTCGTAGTTGCCATCGTTTGGCCTCTTTGGACGCAAGAATGGCCGTCTTCTTGAGGTTGGAGGCCTTGGTTGCATAGGAATCGCCCGCAAGCTTGAACGTCTTAGGAACATCTTTGCGAGCGAGATCGCGCCAGATCTGGTCATAAATCTGATTGTAACCCTTGGACTGGAACTTGGTCTCGAGAGGGTTGGCGGGAGGCTCCTCAACCGCCTTCTCCTTCTCCTTGGGTTCCTTGGTGCTGTCCCGTCCTTCCCGGTCCTTGTCCTTGGTATCCTTGGAAGAGCCCTTGTTAAGCTTGATGCGAATCTTGGTCTCTTCTCTGGAGGGCAGCTCCTCGCCAGCGTCAATGGCAGCCTGTGCAGCTTCCGCGGAGTCCTTTTCGGCTTGTTTCTGCTCCTTGGACTTCTTCGGCCGGGTTCCGGAGCGTTTCGACTTCTTGGTGCTGGTAGGCTCGGCATCACTAGTACCCATAATGAAGCTGGACATGGTGCCACCCTCCAGGTTGGGCTCGTACGGCGCAAGGTTTCGTGCGGGGCCCTTGATGCCCTTTTGTAGGACCATCTTGGTAGCTTCGACTTTCTTGTTGGCTCTCTCGGCCTCACGCAGGAGCTTTTGTCGTTCGGTCTCGTTGGCAGTAGCGAGGGCCTTAGCCAGCGCGGCCTCTCTCTGCTCAATAGTGACTTGCATCGACTTTTCGCGGCGACGCTTGCGTTGCATGTCCTTCTTCCGCTCCTTCTCCGCGAAGACCTCGCGCTCTCTGACTTCCTGCAATGCTTCCTCGAAGTAGATCTCCTCGTACCGTCGCTTGCCGTGAGCAGCATGGTTGCTAAGTCTCCTACCCATAACTGATACCAGATCGGCTCGGCGGCTCTTGCTATCTTCGGACTCGGCCCTCTCCATATTGAGCTTGCGCCTCTTGCTGCGACTAACATAGTAGTCATGCTCCATGTCGAGCTCGGAGAGGTCGATGTCGTCTGCTTCAGCATCCAACCGTTCCAAGTACTTTTCGATTTTCTTCTCCTTATCGGCCGAGAGCTGCGTCCGGGCTTTTGCCTGGCCGTTCGACTGCCGCTTACTAGCAGACTTGACAGGAGGGTCCCGAGACGCGCTTGACGATCTTCGCGACTTGGATTTGGTGCCGCCGCCTTCCGAGTCTCGAAGCTGGGCCTCGCGACCCTTACTCTTGCGAGCAGGCTTCTCCCTCTTCTCGGTCATGATCGGCGGCCTTGCAGGTTTCGGCAGAGGGTCGGTGCTTGACAGGATGTTGGAGAAAGACATGAGCTCGGCTGCACGGCTCGGTGTCTAATGATGGAAATTAGCTGCGATGCTTATTGACATGGACGGCCGGCCACGATGAGGCATCTTGAGGTTTAATGGCAATGGGTAGAGTCAAGTATGAGATGCTCTTATGCACATCAAATAAACAACGAAAATGAACTTACACTAGCCGGGGCTGCCGCAGTGATGGAAGACGCGGCAGGCTCAGGGTTCAAGATGGATGGTAATGAGGCAGCAGGCGTAGAAGATTGATGGCTGGTGGTTGATGCAGCTTCCGGCTGGGTGCGATGACGCGAGGGAGATGCTGCCAGATTTAATGCTTTGTTGGTTGGGCTGGGCGGATCAGCGCTGGTACCATTGGTGGCTTTGGAGTGTGAGCGAGGGCTGCGGCCTCGAGGTGGGAAATTTGCATTCACAGGCGACGGCGAACCATATCCATTGGATTTCGGTCGCTGTGTATAGCTGGTACCGTAGGGATCGTTGCGTGCCGACTGTTGATGGAGGTGAGAAGGTTAGCGGTTGATGCGAAAACGCCTTTGGTTCAGAAGAGGATTAAAAAAAGAAATACAGTTGGTGTTGCAATTAGAGATGAACCATTCATTATTGTCATCGGCCAAAACCCCCTCCAGGCAAGGCCGATGCTTCACCATGGTTCACCTTTTATCTTACGCAGAGCAAACTCTGGTGGAACGCGAATAAGGTCTGCACCTCCAAGCAGCCACCACATCCACTTCACGGAAGGGAGCTATGCCACAACACAGAAAAAAAAAGCAGGGGAAATGTAGAGGGAATTCTCGCTTGAGTGCAATTGTTTTCTCCGACGCATCATGATGGAGTTTACGCAAGGTAGATTTAAGGATACAGAATACAATGCGACACTGCCGCGCTGCTCTCTAAGGGGGTAGAGCCTGATAGGATGCTCGCCCAAAAAGTTATATGGGACTTCTGTCAGCTCACCTGCTTATTGTTGGACCACGAGTCGGATGGCCGTCTTTCTTTGGTAGTCGTAGTATCCGTCAAGGGATCGTAGAAGCTGCCCGACTTTTTTCGCGTGCAGTGGTCTGGTGGCGATCGGCCTGTGGTGGTTGTAGTGCCGATGCACCGTTCTTTGCGCCGGGTGAGGCCATGGTGATTGACGAGCCAGAGGCCCCTGGCGGCGGAGCCAGCGGAGGCAATCCGGTGTTATGAGTCGGGTACGGCGGCGATGATGGTGACGATAAAGTGGACGTGCGATGCGAGGACGCGTAGGGGTCAAATGAGTGTTGTTGTGGCGGTGGGTGGTGATCGTGGTAATTAAGAAGAGGTGGCGGACGTCGCGTCGTGATGGTGGCCGAGGCCGACGATGATGGTGTTGAGATTAATGGGGCAGCATTTGATGGATGAAGGGGAAGTTGGTTGTGGGTGAGAATGGAAAAGGAATTTGTTGTGGGTGAAGAAGAAGAGGAAGGAGAAAGGTGTGGACGATGCTGCTGTGGATGGAATGGCGCGGGCTGGTGAAAATCTGATTGCAGCAGCAATTGCTGCGTTGACGCTTTTGTCGGAGATCTCACCACGGTTACGTTGGCGTTGGCCGAATTAGTAGTCTTCAACTCATTAGCATTGGCGTCTTTTGGCCCAACTGCCTTCCAAGTCAGAGCTTCGTCTCCAATTGCTCCAACGTGCTGCCCGTGGAATCCACCTGCACCAGCACCACCACCAAAAACACCACCACCGGCAGAACAACCAGCGTCGGCATTAGTGCTGTGTCTTGCTGTAGATCCCACTTGCTGTCCTGCTCGTTCTGTTTCAATTGCTGCTCCTCCAACTTCATTCATCACTCCCTCGACAAAGGACGAGTGACGAGGTGGTCCTGGCGCAGAGGAAAGTCCCGGCGATGGCGAACCGGCTGCATGTGCGAATGCTCTTTGCCCAGGAGAAGCTTGTTGCGGGTGGAATGGTGTACCATGCGATCTCCCCGATCTTTCATTGCGGCTGTCTCCCTGTTGCAATACCGTCGCATGGAAATCCATATCTCTCAAATGTTTTGCTCCTTTGCATTGGTCCTTCGGAATATATATAATTGCTTTTTCACCCTGTCCTATTTCCAAATACTGGATGCTCCTGTTGTTGGGCGGTCTTGAAGTCGTCCGGGTCCGTACAGCGTCCGTTTTTAGCGCATCGCCATCATTCTTCGGCCAGCAGATGGGCTTGAGACATATACCCACGCGACTCGGAGAACGAGGTTTTAGGGGCACGAATAAGCCGTCCAAGGTCGTGGGGTCAGTTGCGCGCACTTGTTCTGGTACGCTGCGTAGATATGGAGGTAACTGGCCGTGACGGGGGAGGACTAGGCGTATCAGTCGATTACAAGTATTTCATCGAAGCAGTAGTCGATCCAGACTGCATGCGCAACGAGGCAGTATAGCACGTAAAGTAGTAATAAGTGAGTATACAAGATACGAAATGCTTTGAAATCTCGATCAATCGTCTATGCCGGAGCGGATCGACTGGGAAAGGGACAGTTTCTAATCTAGATTTGCCAAGATGGTACAGGAAGGCGGCGAAGGTGCAACTCCCCGATGTGCAAGAGCTTATGAGAAGAAGGGGACCAAATGGGCAAAAGAGAGGGCATTGGCGATGGGCGAGATATGTGGTGTGGGAAAGATGAATGCTCTCGAGGTTGACCGGTTTCTTCTAATGCTTTCCCTCCACGACCATGGTTGCGAAGTCCAGTCCAATAATAGACACATTGCTCTTCCTGCACGAAGGACCCAGGACCCAGCGGAGTTGGTAGCCAGCAGCAGCATGGTGATGTGATGGCAGCAACCCACGCCGGCCCAGCAGCTTCTCGCTTCGTGCCTCGCCAATTCTCGCCGAAAGGGTCGAACCCGGGTGCCAGAACGGGTGCGTCTAATGGGATGGGATGGGGATGGGGGAGGATTGATGATCGATCCGTCCAGACAACCCACCTCCACACCTTGGCCATCCCTGCACGGTCTATCCAATAGGGGACTAGTATGCACTTACCCTACAATGCCTCCCGAATCCCCCGGGCAGGCCAAGCCCCAGCCATTACCCAGTCATTTGCATCTTGACAATGGCACCCAGCCGGCCGACTGTACTTGGCCGATGTACATGCTATAATTATCTTGGGAATGAACTGCCATATCATAGTTCTCCGAGAACGGAAGGAAGCATGCAACGTTTTGCAGTGATAGAAATTCAATAGAATATGCCCTTGCTTTGAATCGGCATGAAAAGAAACACCGGCCCTGCAGTGTCACCCATTTGCAGGTACGTTGCGCTGCGATACGATGCCATGCAGACGCCGGTGCTGACGCGCGAGACCCAAAACCACGCGCGCGGAGGATGCGCGCGACTTTCCAAGTATGCACCCCCTGTCTGCCAGCCTGCCCTGTGGATCTCGATTTAAACAGGGCCCCCAGTTGGTGTTTCCAGACTGGGCTGGAGCTGAGGCGTCTCAGCGACTCGTGCGTGGTCTGCAACTCCACTGCAATAGTGGGGCGATTGCGAGAACGCATGCAGCTCCAAACTCACGATAGCTTCAATCGGACATTCAAGTTATCCATCCGTGACTCCTTTTGCATGCTTATAAATGCTTTGCAATCGTAACTTTATCGTCATCCAGATCATCCAGATCCAATGTCTCATATTCCCGGGTCAATATTTGTTTCACGCTATTTCTGAGAGATCCAAATTTGTACAGAAATCATCTAGAGAGGGTTTATTCTTGTACATACAAGGGCGGAAGCGTAAGACGCTGTCCGGCCCAACGTATGATTAGAATGACGCTATCTTGATAATCCAGTTGGGGAACTCGTATCCGACGTCTTCATTAGGCTGCCACAGCGTTGCCCCTTGAATCGGATGTAAGTTCATTGTCTCCAGCGAAACCGACGCGTTATGTCTTTTAAACCTTGGGTTGGTAAGTCTAGCATAAATAATTACAAACTCTTGATTTTATAGTGTTACCCCTTTATTAGCAAAAGCAGTGCCTCCGCCAGATCATATACCATACTACACGGATCAGAGGTTATGTAAATGCCATAAATATGTTTATTATATTGGATATACTGGCCTTCCGATTATCGACGAGAAATCATTATATATATACTAAAGCAGCAATTTCCCATTAAGGGGGCAATGTAGGCACACTCACCCGTGCCAATTCTCAGCTCCGTCAAGGTTACTGGGGCAGGTTGGGTTGAATATAAACAACATAGAGAAAGCGAGGTATTCAAACGCCATCGATACCTTGCGGCTCATAACTGGTGCTACGAATGCTCTCGTAGGCATCTGGGAGCTCAGGTGACCTTGTATGAAGCATACGATGGTCTAAACATAACAATACAGCTTATGGCCTGCGCCCCTCTTAGCCTCGTCGCTGTCCCAAGTGCGAAACCCTCGCTATAAAGGAGATTGATATTACGGAAGGCTCGGGTGGAACCATCATATAAGACAAAGATCAAGGTGTTTTCCTCTTGTTCGGGTCGAGAGGTGGCAGCTTGACCTTGACTGGAATGGTCGATGATAAGATCGATAGGTGAATAGGGGGCATATCGTGCTTCTCTCGCAAGCCATGTCAGCCGCCTGCCCTACGTTGATTGCTTTGACCTTTGCGAGGTTTCCGTTGGTCTCTTCGAGCTTTCGCAACAACTTCTCGTGATACTCCGACCTGGACGGACTGAGGCTTGGACACACCCATATACCACCAAGAATAAAGCTTCGCCGAAGCGCTCGATCATTAACACTCGTGGCAGATGACGCTTCTACACCAGCTACTCGTCCATAGTCAGACAGATTACCAGCCTCCATCGACGAGGAAACCAAACCTATATGATCTGCTCTCTTCGCCCACTATCAGGAACTTGATAACCTAGTTGTTGAAGCCAGGCAGAACATACCATAAACAACAACACACTACCCTGGTTCGCACCTTTACATGAAGTCGGGTAGTTCGTTCTTGAAGCCCCAAAACGTCGATCTAGAACCTCGCCGTAGTATCGGCAACTCGTCCAGTAAGAGTAGGTAGCCTCAACTAACCGAGATATATATGATCGACAGGTCACTTGTCAACCCTTTCAATGCCTCACGCCAATCCATGTGGCCTCCATCATCGATGCCCTCGCAATGCCACACTAACAACGCTGTTGCACTTTGCAATGCCTGTCAACTCTTACGATAAGAAGGAAAAAGACCTGCCACAGCCATGAACATAGATCATCATGCCTGCCTCGACACAGCAACGGGACATCAGTACCCCCAACTGGGGGTGGAGGTATACAACACTCGAGATTGGGCAGGGTCGATACGTTTCAGACCGCCCTGGGCCGACATGGACTTGGGCAAGCCAGGCAGCTTCGCAACGATCTTGCTCCAAGTGCCTTTAAGGGCACCAACGAGCACATCCCCCTTTCGGCCTCCGTGCCAGTTGCATCGCGCGACCCGAATGGAAAACACCTGAGTCGGGGGAGGCATCTGATCCAGAGGATCACGAAGCCGGTCTCGGCGCCGTACCGGGCCGACATATACGGGAGGGCCGCAGCAGAGTAGGATGGATAAAAATTAAGCGTTGAACTGAAGTATTGAGGCCTGGAAATACTTCCACTCCAAGTCAACAGAGTCAACGCTCGACGGACGTCCCGTCCCATATACACCAAAAGCAGAATCAACGTGTAAATATTGTTCAACCCTTTAGATTTATTAACACTGGAATAACCGTCCATTCCCAACTGTACCAATTTTCAAGGGATATAGAAGCGGGTGTTTATTCCAGTGTACAATCGAACTGCAGTTAGTTAGGTCGTACGTTGATTATATCCAGCCTTTTCGCCTACGGGAATACACTGATTGAGCTTGAAGAGGCCTGGGGGTGAGTCGTCACCAGTCACAGATAATAACAGCATTGATACACGGGAAGTCTACTGCATAGCAAAGGTACTACGACAGCTTCAAGTCACGAACGAGGGGGAGCTTCGGCATGTGTTCATCAACGTCTATTCCCGACCACCTATGGATTTTTGTCATGCCCGGGGCTCTTGCCTACCTAGCAAGCCCCCATGAGTCTTAGAGTGCGGCTACTCTGCCCAATCTATAATGAGCCGCATCCTAAAATGCATGCTAATATTTCTCTATGAACCAAGCCCAAAAGCAAACGACCGAAAATTCATTGCGCCAAAGAGTTGGACCACCACCGCCTTAAACAGCACCTGCAGCCAACATCTTCTTCCGCAGGTAGTTCTTGTAGTCACCAATCGAACCATCCCACTGGGTGATGGTCTTGTTCTCACACACCAGAATTTGCTTGGCAATCTTGTCGAGCAGTCTGTATACGATGTTAGCATAACTGGCAAATAGGAGTACAGGGGCGATGAGTTTTGTTAGCTTACCGGAAATCGTGAGAAACAACGATCACACCGCCATCGAAGTGGTTGATGGCATCGGCGAGAGCATCGATGGTAGGGATATCAAGACCGTTTGTAGGCTCGTCGAGCAACAACATGTTGGGGGCGTCAATGGCCAGGATGGCGAAGACAATTCTGCTCTTCTGTCCTTCGGACAGAGTGCCCATCAAGGCGGTCTGGACATTACCCGTGACACCGTAACGGCCGAGCTGCTGTCTCCAGTATTGGTAGTCTTGGGTCTTCTCGCGGTACTTGTCGCGAACGAAGTCAAGAGCACTCTTTGTCAGGTCAAGCTGCTCAGAACTGTGTTGAGAGTACATGCCGAGCTTCAAGTGAGTGTGACGTCCAACAGTACCACCGGTAGGGCTGATCTTGTTGGTCATTAACCGCAGCAGGGTAGACTTTCCAACACCGTTGGGGCCGACCAGCGCAGCACGGGAGTCCATGTCGAAACCGAGATCGACGTTACGGTACAGGTCGTCCTCGGGCTTTCCTGAGTAAGAGAACGTGACGCCATCGAAAGCCAAGACTGGCGGGGGAAGCTTCTCGGCATCAGCGAAGCGGAACTTAAACTCGCGGTCATCGACGACCTTCTCGATAAGGCCGGCTTCAATCATCTTCTGCTTTTGCTTCTCACGGGACTTGGCCTGTCGCACCAAGTTGGCGTAAGTACCAGCGCTGGCAATGAACTTGTCGATGTGAGCAATTTCAGCCTGCTGCTTCTCGTAGGCCTTCATCTGGTTGACCTCCTGCTCGGCACGGGTCTTGGTGTAGGAGTCGAAGTTACCACCGAAGTACATGAGCTGCTGCTTGCGCATATCGATCATGTTGTTGCAGACACCGTTCAAGAAATCCTGAGAATGCGAGATGAGGACGAGGGTACGATCCCACTTCTTCAGGTACTCTTCCAGCCACACGCAGGCCTCGAGATCCAAATGGGCAGTAGGGTCATCAAGAAGCAGAAGGGTAGGTCTGACGAACAGAGCCTTGCCCAGGGCGACTCGCATACGCCAACCACCGGACATGTCCTTGGTCTTCTTGTGGATGGTCACCTTGTCGAAACCCAGACCAGTCAGGATAAGAGAGGCGCGGGTGGCGAAGGTGGAGGGGTCCATCTTGTCGATGTGATCGTAGAGATCGAGCAGCATGGGGCTTTCGGGGCCCTCATCCTCGAGCATCTTCTCGGAGAGATCCTCCAATCGCTTCATCTCCTTCTCGGCCTCTTGGACGACCCACTCGAGAGCGCCGAGCTCTGAGGGCGGGGCACCCTGGTTCAGGAGGTAGATATCGACGTGCTCGGGGATGGGGTACTCGCGAGCGGCGATGGCCTTGAGCAGAGTAGACTTTCCGCAGCCGTTCTCACCAAGGAGACCATAGCGGCGACCAAGGGTAAGCTCGAGGGTGGTCTCGTTGAGAAGGACGCGACCGTGGAAAGTGAGAGTGGCAGTGATGATCTTGACGTCCTTGCTCGTAGGAGTAGACGCCAGGACACCAGTGGTGATACGATCACTCAGACCGTCCTTGTCTGCTTGGGCAGCAAGTGCCTCAATCTTGGCCTTCTGCACATCATCGTCGTCATCTCCGGCAACAGAGCTGGCCTTGGAGGCAGCCTTGGAGTTGGCCTTGGATCTGGAAGCGAGCGTCTTCTTCTCGCCCTTGCCGTCGGCGGCATCGGCGGCCTTCTTTGCGAGTCTCTTCTCCTTGGATGAGGAAACCATGGTGATGGTAGAGATGGATGGATAGCGGTAAGGCTTTTTGTCGATACAGAAAGGCAGGCAACGATGACGAAATGTCGGTTGGGTATAAAGAGCGTCAAAAAAAGATTACCCCGCTTCGATGGAAAATACGAAGAGTCGAGAGGCTCAGGAATCAATCACAAGTGAATGTGACTGGCTTTAATGTGATGGAAAATAAAAAGAATTTTCCAGTGTCACAGTCTTGTCGAAAGTCGAGATGTAGACTTTTCGAAAAACTAGAGAAGATGCTGCCAGGGAGAGAAAAATTAATTGGCTTGTCAGTCAGACAGGATCTGGCACACCCAAATGTCTAGTTTGCGACTCAGCCCCTCACACACTCTGCCAATTATGATGGAGGGGCAACCTCATTCCAGGGATCCTGTAGTGGGGTTGGACGGACACAATTTTCGCTCGATAGCAGATAAGAATTACTTGCCTTTTGCCTAACGACAACCGCTGGAATAAACCGTACACTGCCTGCCCACAGGTAATAACAAACTCTGTACCTTGATTATTCCACTTACTTCCTACTACGACTGGGATTTAAACGAATACACCTACCTATGTTCCGGTATAAACTTTAGATATTTAAATGTTGTTCTGCTACTTTAACTGGAATAATCGCGTCTCGATCTGTTAGACTTGGCCGGTTTATCCTCGCAGGGGCTTAAGGCAATGGACCTGGTCTGTGCGTCCTGACGGCGGCATGATGAGGTCAGCTCTACTCAAGTGGATGGACGTATAGAACATATTGAATGACATAATGGTTGGTACATGATATTAGGTACATATTAGTGCATGTATGAATACCTCTGAAGGCAGGTTTGGTGAATTTTCCTCCTGGGCGAGGTCTGTATACTCTCCACACCCATCCAACCAATCTCATGTCGATCGTGTTTGCTCTGGCGCCATCCCTTCCCCGTAGCGGGTAGTATACAGTACCAGTGCATGGCGGGTAACCGCTCCCCTGGATGCACGGTCTGTCAGTATGTCTCATACATGTACGCGAAAGACATGAGACCTGGACCTTCTTACCTGGCACTGGATCCCATCCCCTCGTTAGTGTCACGGCACGTTGATACTGCTAGACCCGGATCTAGCGGCTATTTTTGGCCTGGTCTCGCCTGTATACCAAGCCGACTGTCACAGCCAGGCTCGAGGTCGGCTGTACCCGTGACAGACGTCGATATTGCCGGCGTCTCGAGAGTCCCCATTTGTAGAGGTTATTCCTGCCAATGCTCGCCCGAGTAACCAACTGAATTGTTACAACTCATCGGAGCCAAACAAGTGGTGTGGGTTCGCTTCAGCCACGAGGCATAAGTTGCAGCTGTGACAGCGGGATAGCCTGCGGCTGCATATCGCCCTTGTTCGCCAAGTGCTCGTTCAGCTCCTCGCCCGGCTGGGGCCAGGACTGAGTACCGCACTTGGGACAGGTGTTCTGCACATAATGCACCACGATCTGAGCGGGCGGTGGCGGTGGTAGCGATGGCGACGGCGACGGCGTCGGATAGGCTGGCGGGGCCACGTCTGCCCCGTCTGCTGTTTCCGATCGCTCGGCGTCCTTGTATTCGACCCAGGCTCGTCGAAATAATACACACTGTCCAACACTGATGGTCCGGTCTGGTTAGCATGGCATGGAGATACTGGGTGTCCCCGAGAAACAGGCCTAGGGGGGTGGGGGATTGCCTATGTACTTACCCAGCAAAGAATATGATGAAGAGTAAAACCAACCCACGGGACTGCATCGCCGAATATCCCCATGGGTTAGGCGATTCTTGAGACCCCACTACCAGCTTCCAAATGAGCAAGCCATCGCAGACCACGGCCGCGCTCACCAATATCCCGTCCAAGATGAGGCTCAACGGCGAATGGGACTCGCTCCCCTTCTTCTTGATCATCATAATCAGCCTCCACGTGTGCCACGAAGCGTAGATTAAACCCTGGTGGAAGCCTTCGTTAGCTGGGGAATTCGCGCAAGTTGTCAAGTTTGGAGAAAGGAAATGGATGATGGCATCGTACGTACCCAGATGGCACCGACTCCCGTGTCCATGTCGGCGCCTTCGACGACGGCGACAATGACCTCAGCGAGGATGATGCCCACGCCCGCTATCGAGGAAACGCCGCGCAGGAAGTACTTGGCTGTGGTCCAAGGCGACATTTTCCTGCTGCTTGGGCGTGGTGCCGGGGCACGCGGATTCGTCGCTGCCACCGCGGCCTTGATGCCCTCCTCCATCTCCGGCGTCAACTGGAAAGTCTGCGACGGCGGCATCTGCCCGTGTGCATGAGCCGGCGCCACCACCGTCACATTGGGGACCGACGCGGCGGCATTGGAGGGGCCGACCGCCACCGTAGAAGCCAAAGTGGAGGCCATGGTGCGTCTTGTACATGGAGTCCCAGGCAGCAGCAGCAGCAGCAGCAGTATGTAAGTACAAGAGCCAGGGGGGATGGGTACGGAACAGGAGGAAAATGTCAGCAGTGTTCACAATTCGAGCAGGCAACAAGACGAAAAAAGAATTGGAGGCAAGTACCGCGCCCCTTTACTGGCCATTCCGCGCCTCTTGTTATTTTGTGCTATCGTACCATGTTTAAACCAGGCAGTCGGATGGATCTTTTACCCTGTTCAATGATCGACGTGGATCTCCACACCGTACCGTCCGCGGGGCGCATAGGCAGCGAGCGACCAACAGCGCTCCGGCGAGATGCTCCGGTCTGCCAGGCTCCTATGCGTGCCAATGGAATAATCTAAAGCCAAGATGGGGAGAGCCTGGATGACGTAGCGCCGTCGGAGAGTCTCTCGTGAGAAGCATGTGCTGTCCGTACGATGCTATTGTTAAGAGGCAGCTGGTGATAATGATGGGGATTGAAGAAGATATGGGCCCCCGAACCAATTCGGACTAGTCGGCGACCTGCGCCACATGCCACAGGCCGCATACCCGGCATTCAGTCGGTCTATCAAACTGTTAGGTGACCTTCTCGGGCACTACAGACGTGAACACACTTCGCTTCTGATAGGGATATGTCTCTATTTAAGGTATTCGAAGTACTGCGAGGCAGTGGTGGTGATAATACCGCCCTGACCTAGGAAGAAAAACCTTGCCTCCTCAGGCTACTTTCAACGGAAGTCATGTTTTCTCTGGCAACGTGATCAAGCATTGATATTCGGCTTCAAGCTGCATATGATCTTGTTCGTCAACATGTTAATCTGTACATAAAAATATATTCTAGAGTGCCTCCCGTTGGCTTCTTGGCTATCATACAACCACCGTATAAGCCCCCGACCTAAAAAGAGACGACCGGGATTTTTGTGAATTTCTCAACACCAGTCTCATGCCTACATACTTAAACAACCGCGTCCCCCTGTTGCTGCTGCGCCGCTCCTGCCCCCGTCTTCTCCTTCTGCCGCGTATCCTTCCACCCGACCCCCCACCCCGCGCCGAACATGACCACAGCACAAGCCGCCACCAGGTAAAACACGCGGTCGAGGCTGTTCGCGTACGAAGCGAGCACCGCGTCCAACAACGCCGGCGGCGATCCGGGCGGGACCAGGGCCTGCACGCCGCTCCCGGAGGCGCCCGCGGCCGAGACGGCCTCGGGCGGGATCGAGGGCGCCCGCGTCGCCATCTCCGAGCCAAGGCTCGAGGTGAAGACGGTGGCGGCCGCGACGGTGAAGACGGCGGCCGAGAAGTTCTGGAAGAAGATGAGGGCGGACATGCCGACGGGGATTTGGGAGGGGGGGAGGGCGTTTTGGATGGCGATGATGCACTGAAGGGAGCGTTAGGGATGGTAATATGGCTGATGTTGCTAGGGGGATGAGGGGAGGCTGTTAAAATGGGGGGAGGAAAGGGGTTACGAACGATCTGCATCGCGGCACCTCGGCCGGCGCCGGTGACGATCTGGTACCCAACCCACTTGGCCGTCTCCGTGGTGGGCGTGAGAGTCGACAGCAGTCCGTTGCCGATGGAGTTCAGGATACCGCCCAAGACGGCGAAGGGGAGGTAGTATCCGATCTTGGAGACTGGAAAGTTGGTCGCGTCAGCAGCATATCTACCTCAAACCCATATCATAAGAAAGAAAGGGGCAAAACTTGCTCAAAGCCCCTACCACCACCACAAGCAGCAACTGGCTCAGTATACTCGGCAACATATACACCCCGCTCAACGTCGGTCCCACCCCCTTGACCCCCTGGAAGTAAATCGGCAGATAGAAACTACCGACGGTCGTCGTAACCATCAGAAACGCGCCCTGCACGATGCCCATAAGGACGACCCTCTGCTTCAACATGCCGCCCGGAAGCATAGCCCGGTCGCCCATGCGCCACTCCCACCCGACGAAGACGGCCGCCGTCGCGAAGGACCCGCAGAAGAGGCCGATGATGGTCGAGCTGCCCCAGGCGTACGTGTGGCCGCCCAGCTGCAGCGCGAGCAGGAACATGACGGCGGCGGGCGTGAAGAGGGCGAAGCCCGGCAGGTCCAGCTCGGGGAGGAGCCGGCGCAGTAAGTTGAGGCTGAAGGGGGGTTTGGCGGTGATCTCGGGGACGTGGGTTAGGGCGAGGAAGACGGCGGTTACGCCGCCGAGGGGGAGGTTGATGTAGAAGCCTTTTTTTTTTCTTTCGTGAGCACGAATTTAGGGGGAGGAATTGAAGTAAAAGGTACTTAAGACACTTACACCACCTCCATGTCGAATATTCAGTTAGGACACCGCCGATAAGTGGCGCACACACGAGACCCAATTGCGCAACTATATCCAAGAGTTCCATGGTCAGTCACTGGTGCTGCAATTCTCCGGCCGGCGGATGCGATGTCGACTCACTTCCTACCATTATACCTGTGTATACTGGCCGTTTTTCCAACGGAACACACCCAGCGATAAGAATCATGGCCCCGTTCATGATGCCCGCCGAGCCGAGGCCGGCAACGACGCGGCCCCCGATGAACATGGACGACGACGCGGCGACGCCGCAGATCAGCGACCCGACCTCAAACACTAGAAAGAAGATGAGAAACGTCCACTGATGGGCTCTTGTTATTATCACAAAACATCGACAATATTCGCCAGCTCGCAGACAACGAGGACAAGACTTACTTTGGCGCTGAACTCGGTGTAGAACTTCCCCGTCAGGGGCTGCAGGCAGGAACTAAAACGGGGCCGGTCAGTTAGCAACATGGCATGGACAAAGGGATCATGTAGTGGGGACTTGCTTTGCTAACTGGTAGGCGCCGGCATACCATCCCACATCCGGCAGACTGTGGAAGTCACTCGTTATCCGAGGAACAGCCTGTTTGGTTTTACCAGATTAGAAGAACACCTCTTCTCGTGGCACCTGCGCCACCTTCTCCAGGGCCAACCATAACTTACAGTACTGATAATAGAAATATCCAGGAGCATGAGGAACGCCGCGAGGACCACGGCAATCATGACGGCCAGCAGCCGGAGCCCCGTGATGTACTCGACATTCTCCTCGACGGGCTTCTCCTGTCCCGGGTCGCGGTCGCCGGTGGGCGCCGGCGAGGTCCCATACCGCTCGGACCCGTCGTCATCTCGGGAGACCGTCTTCGGTTTCTCCTTCTCTTGGACCGGCACCGGCGATACCCCAGCCGCCTCCCGAGAGGTGATGACAGCTGGGGTAGTAGGCGTTGACGCCTTTACTCCGGACTCGTGGGCCATGGCGTGCGGTTGTTGTTGTTGTTGTTAAGTATATATAAGTAGCCCTCAGGAGACCAACACAAGCCCGCAAACACAACCTACGAAGAGGAAAGGAGAGAGGGAAGGAAGGTGATGGTTCGTTCCAAAGGGGGCGGATGCGTAGGAACCCTTCTTTCCACCCGTCCCGCCGAGCTTGTTTCTCAGTTTGGTGTAATCCGGGAAGGAAGCAGTCGATCTTGTTGTTGCGTGGGAAGCGAGACCTCCCCTCACACGACACCAGTTCTTAGAGCAATATAGGGAGAAAAGGAAGAAAAAGGCAACAAAAATTGGGAGAGGACGACGGAGCCGGGAAACAGGCACAAGTAATGACCACAAGTCCGATGGATGGGAGAGAGTGTGTTGTAATACGAAATCTGAATCAAGACCGGTCAATTGCAGATGCGGTACCCTGCCAAATGTCTCTGATTCATCCATGTTTTACTTTTTTTTCTTTTCTGTCTTTCTCTGAAGCGGGCTGGGCATCTAAATAGGCGTCGCAGAATGTCTGTAGGCATTACATTTTCTTCTTTCTCTGCTGTATAAGTCGAGGTGCTACCACGCGGCAAGCGTTGCAGCCAATCCCGAACGCCGCACCCAGCAATTTCCTGATTGGGCCTGCTGTTGTGGTTATATCGTTTGGTGCTTGCGCCCGCGCCCTTGCGTTTTTTTGTAGCCAATGCCTGGCCGCTACTAACGAATGCGAAAGCTTCAGCCATTGCCTAACTCCGCGAGCAGAACACATGGATACTGGGGATTCGGTATCTGGCCTTCTCAAACCCGTCATGTGGGTTATCAATGCTGTCAACGCACGTAGTGATAGACTCAACCGAATACTAACCGAATGCCAATGTGTCCCCAGTTGCCAGGAGGTTTGATCCCTTGTGTAAAGGACCTTACCCATGCACTCGTTATAATCAAGGGATGGCTTGATGCCAAATGTGGATAGTTACGTACGACTAGTACTCGAATCCGAGTTTACGTACGGACATATAACCCACCGCATTGATACTATTCTATTTGCATCATATAGGGCCAGAGATTAATGATCTTGTGTTCTGCATTGACTTGACTTCCGCGCGAGAGCCCGCTAACCCAAAATCTGGTGGCGTGCGCCCCAGTCTCTTGTTCTCTTCGCTGAATATTCCGAACTAAACGGAGAAGAGTATCATGATATACCCCAAGCAAACAATTCTATGGCAAAACTCCCAAATACCCATATCAACTTCCTTCCCAAGTAAGAAACATCTCGGACAACCAATGATCTTCCATCGACTCCATCAGCATAGCATCGACTGGATGAGGCCCGCCTGACGGGCCTCCACCACTTGCTACTCCTGCCCCTCCTCCCGGCTGACCGCCGACACCGCCTCCCGGGGCCATGCCGTTCGCACCACTCCCCGCCTCCCCCGAAATCTGGTCCAGCGCCGCCCGCCACGTCGGAATCGTCAACCGCAACGCGACCCCGCCCCTCTTAAACAAATCCCCCTCCGAATCATCGTTATCGATGCCCGCGACCCGGTGCGCCTCCTCGAACTTGCCCGCCGCCTGCTCGAGGTAATAAACGATATCGACCTCCTTGCGGGCACTCACCCGATCCCAGCCCGGGTCGTCGAGCAGCAACAGGCGGTACAGCACCTTCATCGTGCACGCGAAGTGGAACAGCACCGACGAGCAGCACACGGGGATCGACCCGGCGTCCAGCATGCTGAACTTGTCCAGGTACTCCTTGGTCGCCTGCAGGCACGCGTGCAGGTACTCGATGCGCCGGTACTCGAAGCCCGAGTAGACCGACGGGGGCTGGTGGGAGATGGCCAGCTCGTAGATCAGGATCCGCGTGCTTTTCAAATTGGTCGTGACCACCTCTGTTTGTTCGAGTTAGTAATAAGTTCATTATTGCTGTAGTAGATGTGTGAATGTTGATTTGCTCACCATGCTGGAGTACCTCGGGAGAGAACCCCTGCTTCACCTGCTCGAGCGAGTCCAGAAACGCCTTTACAAAGATTGACGGCGAAACAGACTTCTCTCGGTCTTCAGGTCCCTTAAAATTACGGGCCACGTCTTCTGACACCTTTGCGATCTTCGCGAGGGCTATGAGAACCTCATCCGCAGGGGTCTCGTGGCTCTCGGCTAATCTCGTCATGCAATCCGCCAGGGGCGGCGACCATTGGACAACATCGAACTTCATGAACGAACATATACTAGAGGGGTCAGCAGGGCTCCCAGGTGGTCTGACCAGTATGGGGGCTTACTTTGTGCAGATGATAAAACAAGCAAGGAGGGCTCTACGAGTCTCATTGCTAGGAGGAGGGATATTCAGACCCTTCGGTCCATGGCGCCATGTATATGCCGTGAAACAATTCATGTATGGGTGCGCTATCATATCTTCTCTTGCGGGTCTGGTGATGCGAAGGTCGAAAGCTACCGATATCGCCATGTTGCACATGGCTAGATAGAAGCAAGGGTCAGCCATAGTACCCAATACGCAGTCTTCACGACCACTGTTGTATAGTTATCCGGGATTGAAAACGAGTATACTTACTGCAGAGAAATGGTTTTCCGTATGAGAAATACGCACACCTTGAACGCGTCGTTAGCCTGGTACTTCGTAACCTTTACCAGAAGATATCACTCACCATCCAAGAAAAACCAATAAGCCCTGAAGCATGTCAAGGTCCCGATCACAGTCCACAATTGTCCTCTTCGCGATTATCTGCCGTATCTTGTCCGCAAGAAGGTTCTGCTCCTTGACGGACTGAGAGCAGACAGCCCTGATCGTCAGCCATAAAAACGGGTGCTCGCGCTGAAACTCGGCAGCGGTCACCTCCAACGGGATATAGAGGATCGGGAGGTGGCGGAGCCTCTTTGTGCGAAAAGTCTGGAGGACCACTTCCGCCTCGGCACAAGAGAGTCCCCCGACCTCGTTGGAATCCGTGAGAGACTCAGGGGTATCATAGGAGACGGCATTACGAGGCGGCAATCCCGAACCTCGCAGGCTTGAGACCTCCGGTCCGGGTATAGTACCAGACGGGAGACTTGCCGAGGGCAATCCACTGGCAGGGCAGCCAGGTTCAACAGTTGCCTCCACAGAGGCGGGCGCCCATGCTTGAGAGGCTGGAGAGCTCACGCTTGCCCGGCCGCTGCCACCCAGGTCGGTCAAGGCTTTGGCAGCATTCTGCGACTGCAGCAACGAGACCAGATCGTCCAACTTCTCTTCAATGCGAGCTCGCTTGGAGGTAGAAGTTGGCGTTTTAGGCTTGCGTTTCCGCACATTTGGGGCAGGTGTACACTCTTTTTTCAGTCGCTGACATCTGAAGATATAGTTAGATCTCGCGGCGACAGTGTAGAGTAGAAAAACAACAGTAAGGATTACCCACCTTTCACAGACGCCGCTACTCTGAGGTATACATCGGCACTTTGCATGCGAACAGTTACTACAGGCTTGGCCATATGGCACGGACTGTGTTTGTTTGCTAGACGGGTGTTGCATTGGTACGGGGTCCATGGTGTGCGTGTACGACAGTCAGACCAACGGGCTGTCACTGCTAAAGTCAAGGCCGTGTCGCCGGAGTCCAGTCCAAAGTCCGTTTACTCAAAGACGCAAGCTAAGGGGTACCAAAAGCAACCAAAGGTAGTTCGAAAGGGGTGAGGGTGTCACATTCTATAAGGCGGAGTTGGGTGAAATTGTTGAAATCCGGCCCTGCCGGGAGGTGTCTGGAATCCCTGACTACGGGATTCACATTCGCCAAGACTCCGTTCGGTAAGGCTGGGACTAGTCTCTTGGCGGGCCCCAGCCAGGATGTCCTCAGTACGTACCTGCTGCGTTTGGCTTGATGATCGCGAAGTGCTTCATCCGAAATGAATTCTACCTTTGAAGGATACGCCACTCGGATAACAGCAAGGGGCAGTGGAAGCCAATTCCGAGTTGAATTCCAAGATGTTCTACTATCGGCCGAAGGATATACTTCACCAAGCGATGTTCAACATATGTACCACATCTGCATGCCGACGTCAACGGCGTCCCTGAATGCATACTTGCGAAACCAATGCTCACAACAACTGCCTGGTAATACCTAACAACAAATCCGTCGGGATCAAAGATCGTGTATAGGCATTAGAATTTCGACTCCAAATTCCGCTGTGTTACCGAGAGCATGGTAAAATCCCATATGGCTTGAACGAGCGCTAGTTGGGATGACGTCTTCAGGTCCGCCCCGAGCTCGGCACTAGCCGAAAGATACCCTCCAAAATTGAAGCTCTGCCAGCGGCGTTCGTGATGGACCCGCCCCGTCAAAAATTTCCCCTTTGTTCGGCCGCGAGCGCATACTACCAGGGGGGCTTTCGCATCTTTACTCGTACGCTCGCTAAAATACAGGCAGCACTTCACAGCTGTTGCTCTCCGCTGCTGTCGCTCGATTGATTTAGCGCGCCAAGAAGCGCTGCCTACTGTAGAACCGACCACCATGTCGCGCCTCTACACCTCCGCCGCCGTCCGGATAGCGAGGCTCTCCCCCTCCCGGCCGGCCTTGACGATCCGACAATACTCCTCCGGCACCCGGCTGACCCTCGCCTACGACCACCACACGCCCTCCAAAGACGGTCGCGATGTGACCGACTCGCCCATCATCGTCATGCACGGGCTGTTCGGGTCTAAGAAGAACAACCGGGGCATAAGCAAGTGCGTATAAACCACACGAACCCCCGATCTCCGTATCGACCGACCGACCCAATCAAGAGTCTGGTGCTGACCTGGAAGTGTCATGTGTATATAGAGTGCTGGCACAAAAACTCAACCGCCACGTCTTCGCCATCGACCTGCGCAACCACGGCGAATCGCCCCACGACCACAAGCACGACTACACGGCGATGGCCGACGACGTCGCCGGCTTTATCGAGGAACACAAACTGGAGCAGCCGAGTCTGCTGGGACATTCCATGTAGGTCACCCCACCGTCCATCCCTATAGCGAAAGCAACAAGCACCACAACCAGCGCCGGAAGAAGAGAAGAGAAGAGAAACACAGCGTCTGACGTGTCTACCAAATATTACAGGGGCGCCAAAGCCGCCATGGCCCTCGCCCTCGCCCAACCCCGCCTCATCCGCGACATCGTCTCCGTCGACAACGCCCCCGTCAACGCCATCCTCGAGAGCAGCTTCGGCAAGTACGTGCAAGGCATGAAGCGGATCGAGGAGGCGGGCGTGACCAAGCAGAGCGATGCCGACAAGATCCTGCAGGACTACGAAAAGGAGCTCCCCGTCCGCCAGTTCCTCCTCGGCAACCTCCACCGCCCCTCCCCCTCCGAGCCCCAGCAGAAGTTCCGCGTCCCCCTCGGCATCCTCGGCCGCCAGCTCGACCAGATGGGCTCCTTCCCCTTCACCGACCCGGACCGCGCCCGCTTCGAGCGCCCCGCCCTCTTTGTGCGCGGCACCAAGAGCAAGTACGTGCCCGACGAGGTCATCCCCCTCATCGGCCGCTTCTTCCCGCGCTTCCAGCTCGTTGACGTCGACGCCGGCCACTGGCTCATCTCAGAGAAGCCCGAGGAATTCCTCAAAGGTAAGCAAACCAATACCCTTTCCCCTACTGCTCTGGTTGATAACAAGAGTCCCACCTTAATTCAGCTGTAATCGAATTCCTTGAGCCGAAGGAATAGACTTTGGTGTAAGCCAAGGTGGCAGGCATATTTCCTTTGATATACTTATAGAATGGGGGCTCTAGCACAATGGCTGCAGTATACCAATCGCAGTGCTGCGCTAAGCCGGATGACGGAACCGATAGACGAATATTGATAGACAAAAGGTACATTCTTCTTTAGAGGGTGATATACCCAGCTATATAACATAGACGCTCGCGCGAAAAAGGGGGGCACGCCCTATTGTGTATATACCATAACGCCTAACCCCAAACCATGACCCCATAAACCAACTAAAGTGATGCTCGCGTTTCCCATGCATTATCCATTGCAAGAAAGATCGCTGGACCACTACTGAACCAAATTGCAAGGTCGTATGTTGGCTGGTTAGCAAGGGCAGGCCGAAGAGTAGTCGTTACCCAGGTTGCCAATGTTCAAGGTCGTGTTATTGGATCGCGGTACTGCGCCTGCCAGCAGGTCGGGCTTCTGCACAATCTGGTCCACAACTTCCACGAAGGGCCTCTTGATGTTCTCCTTGGTCTTGGCGCTGACCTCGCAGAACAAGGCTCCGTTCGCCTCAGCAAAGGCCTGGCCCTCTTCGTATGATACGGCGCGGCCGCCACTGGCTACCTTGTCAAGCTTGCTTCCAACCTATTCTTCTTGTCAGTTTTGCTTGCATTAACACCGAAATATTGGTCACTTACAAGGTAGAGAATCGCGTTTGGCGCCGCATTCAGTTTGGCCTCATCTATCCATTTCTCCATGCCGACAAAGCTTGCTCTGCTGGAGATGTCGTACACTAGGATCACGCCATGTGCACCTCTGTAGTAGCTTGTTGATAGAGTACGGAATCTCTCTTGTCCGGCCTAGAAGTCTCATCAGTGCCTTGTCGTTTGGCAGAAGCTGGCAGCGAGGCAAATTGCCTAAGATAAAACTTACCGTATCAAATACATTCAATTTGTATGCCTTTCCGCGAACAGCCAAGTGTTTTGACTATGTAATCAATCGGGTCAGTAAGGTTTCACCTTACTTGGCTTGGACATGTCTCACCTTGAAGTCAATGCCTATTGTGGCCGTGGATGATTCGGGGTCAAACTGGTCGTCGCAGTATCTGAGTAATACTGTAATGGCGTCTTGTTAACTTCTGCAGCTTCCGAGATGCCCAAAGGAATGTGGGCCCGTGAGGATGCCATCATCTGACATGCCGCGAATGGAAGTAAGGCAAAGGCAATGGGGACAGGCAGTAGACCTACAAGCACTTTTCCCGGCACCGGAGGGGCCGATGATTAGCACCTTGAGCACGGGAATCGAATCCTCGGAAACCGCCATGGTGACGGTATGGGTTTTTGGTGGATGCGAAGGTAGTGACAACAGTTTATTCAAGACCCATACGATGGGTGTGTGAAAGAGAGGAGGATGAGTGTCCGATTGACAGCCCAGGGAAAGATCCCAAGAAACAGGACTGGTATATTAATAACAACAATACCAGCACATCACTCGCAACAGCTTCCGAAAGTGGTGAGCCTGAGCACTGGAGCTATGGAACAGTCGAAGGAAGAAGGTCGAGAGGCCTGCTGCTAGCGAATGGAGCTAGAAACAGGGCGCTGTAAATGAGGATGCGTTGTTGGCGGTGGGAATGGGTAATGCCAATCGGGTACGTGCGAGATGGGCTTTTGGTGGTCTTAAAATGCAGACTAGGCCGTTGAGTTGGCTGGCTTCGCACGTTGCAGGTGAAGATGGAGTTATTCAGGTGTGGGAGAGCGACCTTGCGGGGTGAGGTTTCCCTGGGTAGAATCGGATCGTTCTAAAGAGTCTGTGCTTTCTGGCTGGGCTGGGCTGGGCTTGGGGATCTCAGGTGGTAGGTGAAGTGGGAGGTTCGTAGTCTACACCGCGAGGGTATGCTGGGCAAAAAGGGCCAAGGCTGATCACTATCTGGAAGATTTGGATGTCTTATTAGAGGGGAGGGAAGTCTTCTAGATGGAAGAAACGAGGCTGATCTAGGTTACCCAAACCCAGATAAAAAGCACGCGAGGTGAGGATGTAGATAAAGTAGGTGGCAGTAAGGATGTGTGTGTTTGGGAAAATAAAGGCGTAGACTTCGTTTTGTTTATTTGGCGCTTTTGTAAGTGCAGCTTAGGTCGCAGGCGGTCACTTGCTCGATTCTTCTCTACAGGGGCGCTCAACGAAGCTTCAGAGTTTAAGCCAAGTAGCAGCACCTCGAAGATGGCAGTGTAATATATGTGGAAATGAGGTATAATAAATCAAACGATAGGATCGTGATCTTTGAAAGTTAACAAAGCAACAGGTATAGCATCTTCCTTGATCCGAAGGTATTGTTGCTGGTTGTTAGTCAGCCAGCATCCAAGGTTGGGGAACATGAAGGGAAGGCATGACGTGGGGGAGCTACATCCGGTAAGTTGCATGCCATGCTGATAGGCTGGCTGGCTGTGAGCATGATGGAATTCCGCACCCATGACCAGTGTTTCTGACTTCGTGCACCTGGCGAATATTTTACAAGTCACAGGGAATTGTAGATGCTTCACTATGGCACATTCGACTCGGTATTGAAACGTCTGGACAGTGATTTTGTGAGAGTTTTTTTGTTGTTGTCTTTCCATACTTCGTCAACCTCTTGGCCGAGCGTGCACAATCATTATTTGGTATCCCAAGCAAAGACATGGCCAGCATTGCATACCTGTTGGCTCCGCAGGCTTCTCTTGCCTATCGTCATTTTGCAGAAAAAGAACCATGAATTCATGAAAAGCTGACCGTCCCATTTTTATCGGCTGAGAGGCAGCCTCTCTACATGCGCTGCTAAACCGTAGCCGCGCCCGATGCAAATCAGAAGTGAGACCGTAATGCCATTTGCAGAAACCCCTCACGCCGTTCCATGTCCAGAGAGATCGTCACCATCGCTACGAATGCCTTTACACCTCCTCAAGGACACGCTCCTTGAACTCCCGCTCAACCTTCTGGCCGTCCTCGTTGGTGGTCGACTCGCCGTGCAAGTTCATCAGGGCACCAAGGTCGAACTTGGGCTGCTTGAGCAGCTTAACCTTGCGGATGTGCACCTATAAGATATGTCAACAAAGAGTTTCTTGCAATCCGGAGCTGGTAAGCGAGGGAAACCCACGTTCTGCAGGGGGTAGATGCCCTGGGTAGACTTCTCGATCTCACGGCCGATAACCTCGGGGATGAGCTTGGAGACCAGCTGCTGGAGAGTGCAGCTGGCAGCCTCACGCTGGATGATCTCGATCATCTTCTTGCGGATGGCACGGATTTGAGAAGAGGCGGCGTAGGTGGTCTTCTTGATCTGGTTGGGCCGACGCTTGGTGAAAGCGATGGCGAAGAGGCGGAGGAGGTAGTCATCGGTGGTCTTGACGGTGACGTTGGCCTCAATCAGAGACTGCCACTTGCGCACCAGCGAGCGGAGCTTGTCGGAGGTGAAGTCCAGGCCGTGGAAGTTGGTCAGGCAGTTCTTGCCCTGGACCTCGTCGACTCGGAGCTTGACCTTGCGGAAGGAGTGGTCCTCATCCTTCTGGAGATCGGCCAGAGAGACCTCAACGATGCGTCCCTTCAGGGCATCGTTGGCGTTCTTCAGACCGGTGGTACGGTTGACCAGGGTCTTACCGACACTAAAAAGGAATAAGGGTTAGATATGCTTGGGGCTAGCGATCGAGGAGGGAACGGAAATCGTACTCTCGGATGTTGAAAGGAGCCGGGGCCTAAGATATCAAGTTAGCAAAAATGGCATGGCACGGGTTTTTGGGGAAATCCCTTAGCAGGAAATTTCCTCGTTGACGTGACGTACCTTGAGGCCGAACCAGTCCTTGCGGGAGAAGGGGTCCACGGTCTTCTTCTTGAGACCCTTCTTGCCCTTTGACAATCTCTTGTTCCTATTAAATGCCCGTGGTTAGCCCTCGATTATCCCCCAAATATGACTATCGGAACGCGTCTTGCGAGGCATTGAAGAAACGGGCTAAGGATGAGCGTATGGCAGGGGTGTGAAGTGCGCATTCGTCGAAGTCGAAGTCGAAGTTCGCTGTTGATCGAGATATGCCATGTCGAGTTTGGGAAACGACAACGCCTTCGCGAGGGCATTGAACGGGGTGCTTTAATGAAATAATCGGTAGACTCACTTTCCCACAGCCATGATTGCGATCGGATGTGTTGCCGCGCAATTCTATTTGGTGTTGAGGTGAGGACTGTCGTCGTTGAGTGGTGGTTTTTTTGTCGTGAACTTCTTGCACCAAACTCTGGGCCCTGGAAAAGAGGAAAATCTGGTGGTGCACTTGATTAATTGTGCGGGAAAACGATTCCGGTGGAGTAGGGCTTGTTGTGGCTAGAACAGTGTGGCTCAAAAAAAGATTTGGTAAAAATTGGTGTGTGGCTCTACTGGCTGGCTGAGCTTGGGTCCAAGCAGCGGTCGGGGACGGGGGACGGACGGCAACCAGCAACTCTGGATTTGAGTGGGTACAGGACCTCATTCGGGGATGATCTTGACCAGCTTCAGGACATATTCCAAGGACGAGGCGAATAGTCAAGAGATCAGCAATGACATGGATCAAATGTCATAGTATACAGATATTATTTAAAGGCCTGTATATCTCGCCAGGTTTGAGGTTTCGATTACTCTCAAGTTTCACCGTTTTCATCACTCCTATCACTCTTGGTATCTCAACTCAGCCTTTTACACAAGACCCCTATGAGCTAGTTGTCATTAGTGCCGTTATACACTCTTCACATTGCTCTTATTGCCTTACTCAGCCATTTCACCTCAGCCTCTTAAGGATTCATCATTATAATAAGTCTTTTGATGTATTGAAAGGCCCAGTAGGCCTGTAATGGTGTATCTGTTTTCCCATGATTCTCCTTGTCCCGACACGATGAGGTGGTACGCATATATGTAAAGCAGGTAGGTCACCGTTTTGACCCAAACCCCAAACCCTTGTACCGCGCGCACGCAAAACCTCCCAAGTTGTGTTGTACCGGCCCAATGCAAATGCTCGAGAAACTCCCAAAAACTCCCATCGCTTTCGCGTTCCATGCTCTTAATTGATCCCATTTCCATCCCACGCAGCCTTTCATATTACATCTCATTATTCATTACTCATGGGGGGCGGAGCTGTATAACCGCAAAAAGCAACAACCTTCTGTTCTGGGGGCCGGAGAAGAAGGAAGAAACCGGCCCCCGAACGCCGGTGGCAGCCGGCTTGCCGTGAGCAAACGAGCAGGTTCATCACCAACGAAACTCGTCTCATCAGCAAGCGGCCACCGGCACAGTTGCATCATCATTCATCATGATGCATCGTCCGGGTTGCTTTCATGTTGCGCTGTCAAAGGACTTGTCCTCGTCCTGTTGCTCCACATCCCAAGTGTCAAAGCTCGGGAAGCTGAAGTAGCCGCCGGCAGATGAGTCTGTGCATCTCGGGGTCAGCATCCCACTCGACCTTCCAGAAAGATCCGATTTCGATCTTCGGTAGGGGGACCACCTACATCCGTTGCTCGACATCAATTCCCTATCCAAGTGGTAGGCTGCCTTGTCGCTTGCATCGGTGCCGAAACTCCTCGTCGAAGTTGGCGAGGAGCTCAGTTGGGAGTAGTTGCTGGCGGCCGCGTTGGAGACGGCGACGCGGCTAAGTAGTTCCGACGCCCTCTGACACGAATTGGGGCTCGTCATGACGCCTCTGCTGGCGCTGGAAGTGGTGATGGATGGTTCCGTTGCACACGCACGCAAAAGTCTTGGACGTCTCCGGCTGCTGCTTCTCTCTGATGGCCGCGGCGAAGAGTCCCTGCGTGCAAGGCGATGAGAGTCGGAAGGTGGGCTAGCCATTTTGTATGTGGGTTTTTGGTTGGTGTGATTGGTGGTGTGTTATAGTATGGTATTTCTTTTTCGTCGTTGATGTATAGTCTGGTATGTGTCTGTCTCTCTCTCCTTGGTACAGGTCCGAAGTTGCACTCAAGTGAGGGTGGTGAAGAAGTTGATAAAAATGAAGAAATTCAAAGTAAACAATCAACAACCGGAAAGGAATTACACGAGACGAGATGAAGGTTAGAAAAAGGGCTCTTTAGAGTTGGGAAAGGCAGTAACCGTCCCAAAGTTAAGTCGACATGGCGGCTGCATCCGCAAACACCGCCAGGCCCCGTTTTCCAGACAGTCACCCCCCTCTCTTCTCTTTACCGCAGTTACAAGCCAGGCACCACTGGGGACCAAAAGGGGACAAGGGCAGCCCAGGGGAACCACTACACACACCATCGGCTCCCAGACCCGCGCAAACAGTTATTAGTGGGACGCCCAGTACAGTGCCACATGTCATCCAAACGGGGATTCGAACGATGTGGTGTGCGCTGTATGGTGTTCCGGCCCTTTTGGGCGTACTTGGACTGCAGCAAACTGGCTGCCCAACCTAGCCAACACCCTGCGAGAACTGCAGGCTGGGGTGGGTTTAATGGGATGCCAAAAGTGGGAACGGGGCTGCATGTTTGGTTGATTGTTGTGCCTAGACGACTCTCGACAGGCGTTGCTTACGGCCTGCAAGGTGGTTTGGTTACATCGTCCGGGACTGTTTCTAGCCCTTTTTTTTCTGGTCTGGCAGTCTAAGACGTTACTTTTGTGTTCTGTTTCTGTTTTTCTTGCTCTTTTTTCTTACCCAGACAACGGACCAACCGCCTTTCGAGTGTTGTTGTCAACCCCCCCCAAAGCCCAAGCCCCTCGTCCAACCACTGGCGGAGGGTCCCGAGTGGGAGTGGAGCCGTCTTCCCCCGTATTAAACGGGAAAGTCTTGTTCCATCATCCTTGTCTGCCATTCAATACTTTATCAAAGAGATCCTCCTCTCCTGCACGTACTAGCTTGCACCACCACCCACCACCCCCGTTCCCTTGGCGCTAGGTCCAGCTGCTGTCGTAACATGTTGAATACGCGGTCAAGAATAGGAGAAAAGACCACTCTCCTACATATGTTACGTCTACGTGCGTCTCATCCCGGCCAGCCGGCGAAATCGGTAAAGGGCCCAGAGCACCGGTGACTGGGAAAACTCGGGGCGGTGGCTGGGCTTGGCTCGATCAAGTCTTCGATTGTCCTTCCAGCAATGGTGGGGGATGCTTCGATTATGATGATGATGGGCGATGGAGGGGAACCAGAAGGGGGGGACGCCACCCTGGGCTGCGTGGTAGAAGACGACGTTGTTTTTCTGGAACGGCCGTTGACCTTCTTCTCTCTGCAGAGTGCTCCACGCCTCAGCCGCCCATATAATTACGTCCGTTATTCATGCTCAAAAAGCCAATCCTTCCGTCGGACCCCATGCCCGAACCGGAAGTTTGTCAGCCAACCCCCGGCGGCATTGTGTTTTTTTCTCTCTCCCTCCTAAAACCCAAACCCAAAAAGTCCGCTTGCACTGCGGGCGAAGAATACAAACTGAAAACAAGCAATGCATTCGTTTGGTTCGCTGGTGATTGGGTGTGATGCACATTGGCTTGTGTTGCTTCCTAGTTTGCTGGTCCCGCCACCGACGTCGCTGCTGTAGGGTAGGTATCATTGCCGTAGGGAGGGAGGTAAGCTTTGCCGCTGATAGGGTGGTAGGTATCACAGCATAGCTAGCCCTACCTACCGAGCTACCTTGCATGCTTTCCAATAGTCCCCATTGACCGAATTCCTGTATTGAAAATGGACAATTTGGTCGGCAGAAATCAGAAACACGGGGCTGTTTGAGCGATTATGGGGAAACTAAGCCAACTCCATTCACTGCAAATCATTTTTTCCCGACTCCTCATTCCCAATATGCATGCCGGCAAGCTCCATTCGCTGCGCGGCCTCTCATCCTGCACGGCATATTCCTGCAAACTGCACTTCGCGGTAGGACAAGATCACAAGGCTTTCGTGCTTCGCAGCGCAGCAACATAATTCGTGGGGTAGGGAGGTAGGTAGGTAGTAACATACTGTAGGCAAATGGTGTAGGCAGTAAGGGAGGCGCTTTTCCGTTTTGCCCCTCACGAACGAACTGCTCCTGCTCCTGCTCCTGCAGCTCGAGAGCTAGAGCTACTGCCGAGGCGAATCACCTAGCTGGCCACTCCACGGTTGGGTTATGATTTATTGCTTTCGACGACACAATGATGTTTTCAATATGATATGAGTTGAGTTGGCATTTGCATCCGTCGTGGTGGTTGCTCTGTTTCCTTGATTGAGGGCAACATGTCAATAGTCACTAATGCCTTATGACCTTACATGCTCTAAACCCAATCAATAAGAAACGAACCGCAGATTTCAGAAACTATGGAAGACCTAACCCGTTTGCCGTCCTCTAATTCGCAATATATCTAGTCACAATTTGCGCGGGTGGCCCAAAGGCTCATCCCGAGATCATCCCCTCCCTGTTGCTTCCCCTCCCCTGAAAGGCCGCCCAGGATTTGCTCAGTGGTCGAGACTGCGTTGGCGTTAGTCAGACCGTTGCTCCACACCGGAGAGTAAGCGTAGCGAAAGCTGGGCGGGAAATGCCCATGATTGAGGGAATTGGGTGGTGTTGAGAGGACCGAACTTACTCTTCCCACATGCGACCCTGCACGGCTTTCAACTCGTCCTCTGTCATCCGGTGGCCACTGGTGAAGTATCCTATTGATTGGAAAGTTAATTCGTTCTCGTTAGCGTTCTTTTTCTTCTCTTCCATGCTTCCCGATGCCTGGCAGGCGAAAATAAGAGTGATCGACAGACTTTCCCTCCGTCTCCGTCCCCAAAACGAGCAAAGAGCTGTCTCGCGGATATCGGAATTGACGCAGGGAGAAGTGCACAAAGTGAGGGACACTTACCGGCAGTAATCTTAGCGTCGATCTCGACGCGCGAATCCTCGGGGATCAGCTCATTAGGCAATTCTACGCGCTCGTGGATGGGGATTCTACACCAGACATGCATTAGATGGCGTTGTCTTGGTGTTTGTGTAGCTAGCTAAGCTCCGGGAGCTGCAAGCAGGCTGGGGGAGGGGACGGTTGATCGGTTGATCAGCTGAAGGGGGATGCAGCAGCTGCAGCAGCTGCAGCAGCTTGCTGTTACAGCGTTTCTTTGCTTACCCTTGGCCTACGATGGCGTCGTGTTTCATGCTAGAGAGCGTGGTCAGTTCGGTCCGGACAACCCAGAAAGAGTGCATCATCTGAGACGTTGACGGGAGGACAAAGACTCACTTGCTCATGCTGAGCATACGGTCAATCTTCTTGATACCCAACCAGTGGAGGATGTCGGGCATGAGAGCTTGGAACCGCATGTCCTTGACGCCGGCGATATTCTCTGTGCGCTTGAAGTAGTCGGAGGCTCGGTCTTCTCCGCGCTTTCGGGCATTGTAGACCACTGATATGCTGTGTGATTAGCCCTTACTGCGAAACCCCCAAGCCATGCATGTTTGACGCAGCTCAAAAGCCACAATTCAACGGCATTGGATAGATACGGAACAATCAAGCCGGGGAAACATACGATACTGTATCGGGCGAGTTATTAGTATATGGCTGTTGCCTTCCTTCTTGGGTATTCCGCCTGGCCGACTAATCCGAGCCAAGGACGGCCAAGGACGGCTTGGAAGATAGCAAACTTACCTTGGTCACTTCACCCAGAGCCCGACCCTCTTTCCTGAAGTAGATGACTACTCCGCTGCCGCCGTTCTGGGCCTCCTTGACGGCCTCCTCGATGCCGAAGATTAGATACGGCCGACAGGTACAGATGTCGGAGCCGAAGACATCGCTACCGTTACACTAAAGCGGGTGAAACTGGTCTTAGCACATGCGCGCACGCACATACACACAAGATCCTGGTATCGATCTTCTCTTGCGTAGTACCGGCTGAGAGCTTCCATCGGGAATTCGAGAAAGGGGCATCCCCAACGGATGGGAATTGACTTACTTCGTCATGAACGCGCAGGGCCAGTCGACTCTTCTCGTCCGACATTTTAGCGGGGTCGCCGAAGCAGTATACGGTCAGACCACCTGATACCTGGTGTTAGTGTACATGATTCTCGGAGCATTAGAACCAGCAACAGGTGTTACTCACCGATTGGTGGCAAGAATGTCTTGATATCATTGCGTGTGATCAACTGATATTTGGTTTCCTTCATTAGCCCTCCACTATCCACCGTGGATTTGTTGAGTACTCCCAGTACTTACCTCTGGGTAGCTGCCACCGGTGTGCTCGAAAAGGGACCGTCGAAGAACACCCTCGTCTTACACGGTCAGTCAGTATCAATGCTCAGTCAGACACGGATATCGGTGTCACATACCGATGCCGAAACGTTCGGCGACACCCGGAAGATACCACACCTTTGCCAGGTCAGCCTCATCGTCGCAATTGCACTTCCAGCAACGATACTTACCGGTTCCACGGCGAATTTTGTTACAGCAAGTTCACCAGATGAGTTTAAGCAGACTTTGCCATCGGGTACTCTGTTCATTTGTGTGAGAAGTCTGAAGAGGTCACCAATCGGAACACTTACAGTCTGCCTGCGCGGACGCTCTCTTCTAACTCGGGGAGCTGATAGATATTGTTTAGTTCTCGAGAGTCTTCCAGGGCACATGAGTAGAACAACTTACCTTCATATGCGCCTTGGTAATTGCGATTGTCGGTCTGATGTCGACTGAGGCCAGTGTAAGTCCTTCTTCGATTATCTACCTTGGGAATTCGGATCATCTCACCATTCTCGTTCTTGATCGTGTCTGCGAACAGCCATGGGGCAAGGTGGCCCCAAGGATCCATGGCCACAATCTTCTTCTTGTCGCCCCATTGTGGAAAGGGGCCAATGTTTGCAGCTGGCTCAGTATTGGTGAAATCCGGCCTAGATAGTAAGATCAGCTCCCAACCCCGAAGCTGACTGCGCTCTGAAGCGTGGACGGGGCCTTACATATGGTTGATGTCAAGCTGCTTGCTTGCCAAGGCAAGAGCGAAGTATATCGAATAGGAGCCTCCATGTGCTGCAGGAAAAGATGAGTCTTGTCATGATCAAAGATGTACGTTGCTGAATCTTACCTCCAACAGCTGCATAATAATTGGAATTGGTCAGTTTCAATGTGTCCGTCTAAGGATTAAAGGCTACTCACCGTTGCGCTTTCCGATTGTGGACGAAGCTCGGGATACCACTACCGGGCCTCGCTCCATAGGATCCGCAGCTCCCCAGTTAAGCGGGATTGGGTTAATGCCGATCTGCTTGGGGTATGTTCTGTGATGAAAAGGGACGATGTCAATACTTCCTCTCCAGTTTTACGCACCAATCAAGAAGAACCTACGTGAGAATGATCCTGGAGGTGAAGCCCGACTTCTGCGCCTCCAGTGCAGCTCTGGCGGCGGCGTCCCTTGGGGTACCGGCACCTTCGGCAGACTCCGTAGCGGGCGGAGGCAACGGGCTGGAGGTGAGGCCCCTTGCGGCGGCCGGGGCTGGTGACGTCTTGCTGTCCGCCAGATCCGGGCTGGGCGGCGCGATCTGGTTCACGCGATGGGTGAGGGACTCGACGCCCTTCTGCATCTGGCCCTGCACCTGCTGGATCGACTTGAGTGCCTCCAGCACGTCACTCATGCTGGCACCGCTCGCTGAGTCCGATGCCATCTTTGCGAGAATATCAAGAAGAGTCGGTGTGAGAAGAAAGCAAGATACGAGTTGTGTCAGATATCCGGCAGGTTGGGGGAAACCGAGGTTATACGGAGTGAGCGGATTATTTGATATCAAGTCGTCGTAGTAGATTGTACTGCAAGTCAAGCAACGAAAAAGATGAGGATGCAGAATAATTTTATAGAATAGTAGCAATGGTAACAGATTCTCTCTAACCTTAAGGGTTCTGCCAACAAGAGTGCGAGATAGGTGAGCAGGGAAGTGTGCAGGTGTAGGGCGAGGGAGTGCTCACACATTTGCCAGCGAATGCCGGAGCTTACCAGTAGATACCCGACTTGGCTCCCAGGTGCTGATAGGCAAAGGGAGTGAGGTGTCCTGCTTCTTGTTACCTGATGGCTTGAGACTACATATGTGCTTGGGCCCACACTAAGGTAGCTAGTTGGCCAGAGTATTGACCTCCTGATGCATTGAATACATTAATGTTATTTGGGATGCATGGATTCAGTTTGGGCCGCCTCCTATGTAGGAGGTAGATAGTTTGAGGCGTTTCTCGAACGGCACGGCTTACAGTACATACCTATGCTTCTACCGAGGTGATACTGACACATATGTTCAGGAACGGCTTGGATCAACGGAGGGGTGGAGACGCCGCCTGTATCCGTCGGCCAGGTGGGAGCAAATCTGGGGTCTAGCTGGGGCTGGTAGATTGTCGAAGATGTCTATTTGGATGTAATGCTGGCCTATGAAACGGGGCAGAGAGAGGCGTTGATGTGACAACACCCAAGTCGAACACAAAGAAAGGTCATGGATGGATAGCAGGTATGTACCTTGCAGCTCCTCCTATCAACATAGTTGATCAACGCCTTGGGCCGGCCCCGGCGGGGAACTCCGCGCCTGGACTATATATACCCATACCCACTGGCATCGGATAGCTACCGATGAGGGGGAATGATGCCCTCTTAGCGGCTTGATAGACGGGGAGAGTCCTCATGATGCAATGGCGAAGAAGAAAATCGGGGGTTTCCAATCTTCTTATCTCAATGTTATTATTACCTACAATGTTTCTCTAATACGAGCTGCGGACCAGTGAGCCAGTATCATGCAAGGCGAGGAAAGCCATGTCGTGTAATTGAATATGGCCTAAGTTCATATCAATTACCCCGCCATCACCTTGAACTCGATAAGGGTGAGCAGATACTAGGCTGTGGCTAAGGTTCAGTAGTGGCAGTACGTAAAGAAATCAGGGTCGGCTTCATTAAGGTGGTGGGGCTTCAGCTACCAGCGCCTAAGACTCGAAGCTGCATGCAGTGTTGCTTCTATCACCGATACGGTGTAGGGGGCTTTGTTCACCGAACAAAAAGGTCCTAAAGCATTGCTTTACATCGGAGATGCCTGGCAGAGAAAGGGAGACGAATGAAAGAATAACACAATGAAGGCGATGGCAAGTACCTTGGTCTGAAATTAGGCGAGTAGCTAAATAAAGAATTCAAGTACAGTCTTTCGTCTGCGTGCATAATCAACGTTGCAGCAAAGATTTTGTGCATGTATAACATCAGTGGACCGCTGACTTCATCCCGTCGGGTCTGCCAAACGCAATTAAGCGGCTCAGTCGCGTTTTTGTGCAGTGCAGCCTTGCAACCTTTGACAACCACCAACCAAAGAGTCGCGAATCGTCCAGCAACTTTTCGTGTACAATCCACCGAGTTTTTCGAACGTCGGTGAAACCAAAATGGTACGAGCATTCCATTCCGAAGTCTTTTGCGACTTGCGACGATGCGACTGGGGCAATAAAGACTAATCCGAATCATTTGCGCAGGGTAAACGCAAGAAGGCCGCCAAGCCGCAGAAGAGCAAGAGGGTACGCGACCAGAACTACATCCCCCTACTACACACAATCGCAACACCCTCGATCGGCGATGGGGAATAAATGCAGAATTGGGGGAAAAGAGAAAGCAATAGGGAGTTAAAGAGAAAGGGCTAACATTCTCCGTTTTTCGATACACAGAATGAGCCCCTAGCGACTACGTTCACATGCCTGTTCTGCAACCACGAGAAGTCCGTCTCCGTCGTTCTTAACAAGAAGCTCGGAGTGGGCGACCTCGACTGCAAAGTCTGCGGACAGCGCTTCCAATGCGGCATCAACTGTAAGTAGCGCTTCTACACAGGTGGACAAAGGGCACAGTGGTTATAAAGCAGCTTGGGGTTTTGGCTAACATGGAGGTATCAGATCTGTCCGCGCCGATCGATGTGTACAGCGAGTGGGTAGATGCGGCTGGTAAGTACATCCTTGGAGCACATGCAGAGACACCCTGGATATTGACAAGTCTACAGATGCCGTGGCCCAAGAGGAGGGCAACTCTAAGTCGACATCGTCACAACGACCGGGCGCCCGACAGAGTACGAGTGGTGGCCGATATGGGGATGACGATGAGGAGCGGCGGTACGATGGGGAGGGTATCGTTGACGATGAGGATGACTACTAGCCACTTGCGTTTCGTGTTTCCCTCCAGGCCATCTGGTTTAAGCTAGAGTCCATCCAACATTATAGAGAAGGACCGAGCTTATGTATGAATGAATGATGCATTTTCTCGCCGAATGTCGATATTGCGTATTTGACGTACGCCGATCTAACAGGCGTTACGAGTTTATATAGGGTGTTTCTGTGATATGACATTGGTGCACGCAGTACAGGCTCCAAGCTACTGCAGCAAGGCCTTTGCTTACATGGTGTAGTATCTGTCACCGAAGTCTCCGAGTCCCGGGATGATGTAGCTGCAGAACAGTCAGTAAGCGAATGCAAAAACCGGATACCGGATATTACGTACTTCTTCTCATCCAAGCCCTGTGTCATTTGGGTTAGCATAGAACGGATGCTGGAGCGGGCAGCGTGCTCAACTTACCTGGTCTACAAAGGCCGTTACGACCCTGAGCTTGGGGAATTGGGTTGCAAAGTTCTTGATACCCTGGGGGCTAGCGATCAGGTTCAAGAAGAGAATACGCTCCTCCGGAACGCCTCGCGACTTGAGCACGTCGACGGCCATGATGGCAGATCCTCCTAGAGTAGTTGGCCATGTCAGTTTCTCCTTTATCCGCAACTCCAATAATTCCAAAAACAAGCAAGAAGACCTACCGGTAGCAAACATGGGGTCGAGCAGCAGGACCCACCGGTCCGCAATGTCCTCGGGCAGCTTGTCGTAGAAGAGCTTGGGCATGGAGGTCTCCTCGTCACGCTGGATGAGGATCTTGCCGATGCGGACGGAGCGGCAGCAGTCGCGCAGACCCTGCTCCATGGACTCGCCGGCCCGCATAATGGACACGCCGCAGATCTTGCCCTGGAACTGGAGGCCGGCGTAGGTGCGCCCCACGGGCGTCGTTACCGTCTGCTCGACTATAGGCAGGTGGTTCAGACCTTCCTCGACCAGCAGCCGGATGATGCGGTTCGAGTAGAAGATGAAGTCGGCGCGATCCGTGTTCCTATCGCGGATCATTCTGCAATGACATGGTTTGGTGAGTCGACTTGAGCTTGCATTTTGCGGGAGTTTGTCATGTGTTGTCTCGAGGTGCTCGGGGGGACAATGGCTACGAAGGGCAGATCTCCCAAACCGTGATGATATATCATGGAGGGTGGGCGTTTCTATATCTTGAGGTCCGGTTTGGGGAAGTACTCACGTGAGCAGCGCTATCAGCTGAGGCGTCTGGGGCAAGGTGATGACATTGTCATATTCAATCTCGGTCGAGACGGTAGCAACCGGCTTCTGGCTCTCGCTGCGGTATTCAGGGCCTACGCATTTGGTAGGACTGACCTCAGGGCGCTTCTCGGGTTGATCAGACATGGCGTGGTGGTGGCTGATATAGGACAGCAGTAAGTGGGGAGGGTGCAAAATGCAGAAGCTTCAGGTAGGTAGCAAGTGCAAAGAGAGGGTATGGAGGAGCGGTCCGTTTCAAGCCTTCACCACTTCTTGTCCGTAGACTGTACCAAGAGGAGTATCGGTCACCTGAGCGACATGAGATGGGTTAGTCGGTATTGGTAACTCTCCAGCTGCTAATTTGAATGGTATTGAAAGTTGAGATGGGATTTTTAGCAACTGGAGATTTTGCCATGGAAGAAGCTCTTACAGAAAATGAGGAGTTCTGGTTTTTGCAGATGGATTTCTCTACAGAGCCAGATAAAATGGAAACTGGAGATGTTCTAGGGTAATGAGATCTAATATCACCTCTCATGAATCGAAGTATCTAATATATATAATAGATGCAGCTCTGGGCGGCAGGCATGGGGTCGGGGACCATTGAGTCCCTCTCAGTCACAAGGGTGCGCTTCGTTACAAGCGATATTGTGCATATGCAATAATCGAAGTACCTCTGATTAGGTAGGTTACCCCATTGGGGCTTGATACCAACATGTCATGCTACAGCCACTTGAGGAGCGACGTATCCAGTGACCCCCGGCCTCTGCTGTCAGTTACAATCACTAATTCAGTATCGCTGTAGATAATCGGTATAAAAAACACGTCGGGGAAAACCAAACGGTAGCATCGAGTACTAGATCAAACCCAGGAAATATGATTAACATGCACATATATATAAATGCAATATTGCTGTCACCGACCCTAAGATCAATATACTTACCTCTGTGTCTTGTATACCGTCTCTAAACACAAGCTAGATGGTTTGACAGAAGTCAATGCAGCCGCCTATCAGCGACACTCACATTGTGCCGGACAGAGCGAGACTAATAGTGAAAGTTGGAAACATTGCCGATTACATACTGATTACTACTCTAGAAGACTCTTGGAAAGAAACCCTCATTATATTCCAGTCGCCGATGTGCATTACTTATAAGCAGGTAGATGATAATGGACGGATAAAGGAAGCAGCTACTATTCACTGTTCGATGGTGGGCCGATAACAGCAAGCAACCTGTTTTTGGTGCAAGACTGTTAGTGAGAGAGTGTGTGTGAGCCTACATATGGATGCTTTCAACCGGAGCATGATTCAACAAAGCCGGCTTGGAGTCTCACAACGTCCGACGTGGCTGGAGTCTTCAACCACTGCACCTTTTGTTCTCTGTCTGGTGCTTCTTCTTCTGAGGTCACTTCTGACGTTCTGCTCTCACTACATGTTTCTGGTGTCATAAAAAGAAAAAAGCATTTGAACCTAGCAGCACCTTCCTGCTCTTCGTCTTTACACACGGACTCCCTAAAGGTTAAATTCCTTGCGCCCGTTCACTTACGTCTCATCCTCCATCAGCCAGTAGCGGGCAAATGCTACCAGGGTCCTGTAGAACCCTAGCTTGATTGGCCTAGCATCCTGGCAAACACCCATTATTTACATGCGACGTGAACCACCGATTGCGCTGAAGAAGCTCTCATTGTTGTCGCATGGCGAGCATTGATTATCCATTGCTGTTTCAACATCTCCGTCGCTCTTTCTTTACTTGAGAAGGTGCTTTTCTTGCCGAAAGTACAAGTGCTGCCAACCATCCGCGACCGGCTATCTCTCGATCCACCGACCTTCCTTCATTGAGGGGAGTCGTCACCACCACGATGGCGACGCGCGACGGCGGCAACAGGCCGCGAAAGCCGATCGCGACGTATGGCAAAGGGGGTGCACGCAAGACGCAAACAGCACGCACCTTCTATTCCGGCACAAAGGCTACCACACGCCCGGGCGACCGCCAAATCGCGAGCACCAGCATCACAGGACAAACAACGCGTGATGGAGAGCGCGACCCCTACGATCCCTACGAGATCGGCTCATCCCCAGAGGCCTGGGGAGGAGATCCGCCTAAGAAGTCCGTGGCAACAACAAAAAGTGCCGCCGCAGGTCTTCTTAGCAGCGAGCGCAAACGCAAGGTGGCCGAGCTGTACTCTCCAAAGGCCATCGGTGAGGACCCTTTGACAGAAGGGGATAATAGTTCGCCTGTTCGACCGACCGCTCGACGCTCCCGTATCTCGTCTCCAGAACCATCGCGTCCCGCCAGACAGACAGCAAAAGCGACTAGGCGCCCGACGCGGTCTAATTCAGCAGAAGGCATGGACGTGGATGCTCCAGACGTGGCATTGTCTAGCCCTCCTCCAACGCCTACTGCGTCTAAAAGCAGCGTCGTCAAGAATGGAAAGGCAGCTGCCAAGAAGAAGGAGACACACGAGGCGTTTACTCCACAGACAATGAAGGCCTTTGGTGACCTGGCCGTCACGGATAAGGGCAGAGCAAGGGGGCGAATACAGCACCAAATCCCCGTGCGTTTGGCCCAACGGAAGACGACATTGAAGACCACACAGTCCGATGTTGGTCCAACCTCGACTTCTACTGCCTCGGCAAGTTCGTCACAACCGGCGGCCAAGGATGCCACTCCAGTAGGCAAGCAGCCGAAAAGGCAGAAAACGCGGCTGATCGATAGCCTCAAGGCACAGATTCAGTCGTCAGACGAGTCAGACGATGATGAACGCGAGTCACAGGTAACTTGGAGTCAACCGCTGGTGTCAGGCCAGACTGGCGATTTCGCCCAGGAAGACTCACAAGATTCCATGACTTTAACCCCAAACCCTCGCAAAGCTGCAGGCACTAGGCCTCCGGCATTCTCTCGGACATCTAGCCAAGTCAAGCGCACATATGGCCAAACAAGAACCCTACTGGAAGAGACGGATATGTTTGCTTCTTTGGAGGTTCCACGGGAGGCACCAACGCTTAAGGGCCGACGATTAGAATATGACAATCATATTCACAAACAGTTGATCAAGCCCGACTCTGATGACGAAGACGCAGATACTAGCTCTGGGGCCAAGACGGCCAAGATGCAGGGTGTCCATGACCTTCGGGCGGCAGGCGCAAATACGTTTGTGGCCGATCAGATGCAAGATTTAACAGATCAAATAGGGACACCCAATGGTGCAGGCCAGAAGGCATCGTCCTCGCGCAGAACAACCCTGCGCCAAGTTGCGGAGAAGGTAAAAGAGAAAGAATATCGCAGGTCACTCCGTGACTATGGGGTCGAGGCGACTATTCTTGAGCATGCCGACCAAGAGCATGATACCATAACTGGCTATTTTATTGTGGTCATTCTTCTTCAGCTTTTGGCACATACTGACTCACCCCACATCATGCGGCTTGTCCGCACTGGCAACCTCGGCGACTTATTCGCAAGACTGCTTGCCGTGGACAACGACACCGTGAAGCTGGCTCGAGATCGCAAATCCAACATGAGTAAGCGTGATCAGACGCTGCTAGCTGGGCTACAGAATAGCCTCGCAGAGCTGTCGACTTGGCGGACTAAGCCTACTTACATATCACCTCGGACCGCAACCCTGAAGTGCCTTCAACTTCTTGTTGCCCATGATCCGAACATTGGCAGGGACTTGTCCTTGTTCCCGGCTGTGGTCACGGACCAGCTATTCTCGGTGCTGTCTGTGGCGCAAGACCCGGATTTCTGGGAAGCACCAGACGCTATTGACCGTATCAATGTCTTCCATGCGTTGTCCGTTTTGGAATATCACACCGTTAAGGCCCTTGAGTCCCAAACGGATAGCAACAAGTGGTTGAAGAATTATCTCCCCTCGGTGGCCGATGCTTTTGGGGCTGTCCTGCGGGTACCGCTCGACACGGAGCTTGAGAGTCTCGTGATGAGACTTGTCGTCAACCTAGTGGAAACGGTGCCTGGAGCGCCCGAAGTCTTTGTTACTAAAGGCTTGCTCCCCACTCTTGCGACCTCTGTATGCGCAAGCTTCGCCAAGGCACTAGCGACCGTCTCTACCAATGAATGGTCGGACGAAGTTCGCGATGGACTCGTCTTGCGGTTGGGCATTCTGATCAACTGTGCCGAGCAAAGCGTTGCGGTCAGAGAGGCGGTCTGGGGGTGTTATGGTGACGACGGTTCTCCTACGAATAAGCTCATTAAGCTATTCCTAGAGAACCATGCATCCACTGCTGAAGTAAGTGCCCAACATCCTGCCTAACCTTTGCTCCCTAGCCAAAAACAGTCAAGCTAACCTACTGCAGGCTGATTCCGATGCCAAATCGCAACTGAACGTGGCATTTGGGTACCTGGCTGTGTTGCTCGGTTACCTGTCCCTCCTTCAACCCTTTAGAGCTGCCTTTAGGGCAAGTCATTCCAAGAAGAGCATGAAGCCCCTGCTCGACTCGATCCGTGAGTTTGTGGCACATCACAAAGTGATGGAGGCCGCGTTGAAGGACGCGGTGGAGGGCGAAGCGCACGACGGTTATACAGACAAGTTGCAACTGCTTGTGGAGCAGATTGAGAACGAGTCTGTTCTGGATTAACTACCCCTTAACCCATTTTCTTCTTTTCCTTTTTAAACCGGTCTATCTACAAGGGAGTTTCAGCACATATACCCAAGACCAATCACAAAAGATCAAGGGGGTTAGAAAGAGATTACGACACCAGCGAGCAATGGATGGTGGGCAAGAGGGCTTGGTCGCCGGCTTACAACAACAAAAGCCTAGGCTGGTCGACCGGCTCATGCCTCGCGGATGCATTGGGAACATGATATTTGAATATCAGCCTGGCAGGAGACAGGGGCTTATTTCTGGGTGGACCAAGGCTTTAAGATGCTTTTGATAGGGGGGTTGTCACCTTGAATATGTGTACGCAATACCCATAGAATATGACCTTGAAACGAATCGAGATGAATGCCTCTATTATTTAGTTATATTGTTTTGTATTACTGATGACCATGCAGCCGGGCTTGTGATGCCCGAGACAGCTACGGAGCTGGGGCTGAGACGCCCAAGGAGCAACTGCAGGTCTGGAGCACTTGTGACACCAACTTCAGTCAATAACCAACACCCTTCAAATACCCTATCTAGCCTGCCTACGTCAGACGCCAAACGTGATCATCCCTCGTCTCACCTTCCGTACTAATTAGTCGCTATGAAACCACAAATCGAGGCGGTAACAGTAAATTCCGAATCCGCTGCCAGTGATTCCCCTGGCGAAAAAAGGGGCCAGTCCTTTGTTAAAACCCGAGCAGTCAATCTTGCGCGCCACGACGGAAATTACCATCCCCTCTGCCAGTTCCGTCCTGGACTCTGTTTAGAGATGATTGCGATGGAAGTATTGGTTACTGAAGGAGTAGTGGGCAGAATATGTACGGTTGCGACGTCGTGTCTCAGGGGAATAGGGACATCGAAAGCAGTTGCAGGCCACCTACCACTAAATCCTGTTGCCCCTAGAATGGCGACAGCACCTAGATTGAACAAGCCGAAATTCAATTCCATGATCAATGGTTCTGGCTATGAGTAGACCAAGCATATGTGCTGGGCAGTGTCCTGCCCAACGAAAGATATATCTTATCTGGTGTTCTTTGTTCAAAGCTAAGGTAGTACCTAATCTGACAACTACCCCTGATAACAAGCAAGGAAACCCTCCCACCATACATACATAAACACGGCCTAGTAATTGCAGCCTGATAATCTTTCAACTACTGCAGCAAATATAAATTGCTTCTGCAATTAGTACTACTCAAAATTCCAGTTGCCCCCGTTCAATTTCGCCAGTTGCTCCACAGCCTCCGCAAACTCCTCAGCCTTCTTCTCTTCCTCCTCGGATGCATCCTCCTAATCCACCTCCTCCGCCTCCAGTTCTTCATATTCCGCCACCACCACCACCTCCTCCTTCTCTTCTTCTTCCACACTCTTCTCCTCCTCCCCCCTTCCCGGTGGCGGCCTGGAACACAGAGTAGGGGGATCGTGTTGCGCTCCATCTTGATCTCGCCGTTGAGGAGCTGGTGCAGCCGGGCGCACTCGGCGCTCATGTGTAGGAGCTGGGCGCTGTTGGTCATGTTGGCGGTCTTGTAGAGGCGGGCCTGCGCGGCGCTGATGCGGACCTCCTTCCAGGCCTTGGGCCCGTGGCCCAGCCAGACCAGCACCTCGGGCATGTAGCGCACCAGCACCCGGTCGAGCAGCAGGTCCCGCGCCGTCACCACGGCGGGGGGCATCGTCTCGTCCGGCTTGTCGAGGTCCTCGTCTTCTTCTTCTTCGTCGTCGTCGTTGGCGGCATCCTTCTTCTTCTGCTTCAGCTTCGCCACCGCCGCCTTCGCCGCCGCCTTCTTGTCCTTGGCTTGCTGCTTCTTCTCCGTCTCGCGCCGCTCCTCGTCCTCCTCGTCGGCCATGTTCTCGACCATCTGCAGGGCGTACCGGAACTGGAGCCCCTCGATGCGGCGGCAGATGGTGGGGGCGTTGGCGATGAATTCCGTGTAGTCGGTGAAGTCGAGCTCGTCGTGGTCCTCGTAGCCCTGGAGGGACTGGGCGGCGCGGACGCGCTCGAGGCAGAAGCGGTAGTGGTTGGGGCTGACCCCGGCGTTGAACAGGTCCGGGTGGAAGAGCAGCCACGGGTCGTCGGCCTCGTCGGGGTCCAGGTTCACCGACTCGCGGTGGGGGCCCGCCGAGGTCTGGGGCTCGTGCGCGTAGCCCCCGTGCTCGTGCAGGGGGAACTTGTCCTGGAAGTTGGCGATGTTGCGCCGCCCCCCTTGCCCAGCTTGTCGGGCCGGTACGTGAAGCACCAGTCCCGCGCCCGCGCCTGCAGGCTCTTGCCCTTCTTGGTCTTGGCCAGGATCTTCTGGTAGAAGTTGCTGATGCTGCTCTTGTCGGGGGCGGTGCCGTTGAGGTACGTCAGGATGATCTCGGCGCCCTCGGTGTAGTGTCGGTTGAGCCCGGCCTGGGTCAGACCCGTCGTGCCCACCGTGGCGGTTTTCTTGACTTGGGCGATTGCTTTGGCGACCGCCTTGCCCTTGGCTTTGGATTTGGGAGGCATGTTTGTTTATTTGATCGTGAAGCACTGTAGCTTTGCTATATAGAACAAGGGGTGGAAACAAAAGTATAGGTTGTTTCACTGCAGCAAACTACTAAAACTGATAACTAGATGTGTTGACCAAAAAGGGGCAGAGAGAAGGGAAGAGATGCTGCCCATGCATGGCGGTCACCGGCAGGCAATAACCCAACCATCGTCGTGATGATCGAATAAAGAAATTGAAGAATTTGAGAGCTTCTTTACTACCGAATGCGGAAATGCTGCGAAACCGGAAACTTGGGACTTGGGAATGAACCCCTTTGTTCCAACCACTAGTGCCTTTCCATGATGCGAACGATGCAGCGAAGACATAGACGGCTACGTTACTTGACCGGTAGAGGCAAAGACTCGAAAGAAGTTCTCACGGTACAGGAGGAGCTGATTAGCTATCACGAGTCTATGTCCAGAGGTAAAATCATATAATGGGGTCCCCCTCCCCCCCCCTTGTTGTATCTCTTAAACAAAGAAGCACCACGCCACGATGACAACCTCTCAATGGCTTTTTTCAGTCCATGACAGCAAAGATAAAGGATACAGAAGAAAGGCTGCCATATTGAACACCAACCGGAACAATGTCATTGTATTAACGATAGACCGGAAAGATTACGATAGTAAAAGTGATATATATATATGTGAACTAGTTGGCATGACACTCCCATAGTACATCTCGCTCCTGCACATCCAGTAACTCTTGCCCACCTTTCCAGCCTACGTGATTTCTTCTGAACCCCCAAAAGTCGGAAGAAGACACAGACGTAAATCTAAACCACCATGGACCCCCACGACCGACAGCGGACGTCAGCCTGGCCGAAATCTTCGGCAGCAGCGCGCCCCCCTACCTCATCAACGACCCGCGGAGCCAAGCCGCCTTCAGGGAAGGACTCGGCACCGAGCCTCAGGTGTTCGGTGCCGGAGGGAAATATCAAGCCTACGTGGAGGACGACCCCGACAACCCCGCACCGCTATGCGCCAACAAGTACGTCCCCCCTCGTCGTCGGACAGCGACGGCACCACCCTCCTGGACGGCGGCCAGCACCACCGGAAGCCGCAGCCCCAGATCCCCACGGATCTGAAGGAGGAGGACTACGTCGACTACCCGCACCTGCAGACGCGGGAGTGGCAGCTGCACGGGCACCCGCTACTGAGCGCGGCCGAGGAGGACGGGACCCCGGCGCACTACCTGGACCAGTCGCCGGCGGCGCGGCAGGCCCGGCTCGAGCAAAACAAGCTGCCGCGGTTCCTGTTCCGGGGCTACTCGCAGCGCAGCGGCGGGGGGGACCCCCGGCTGAACCAGTGGGACAAGATCATCCCGCACGCCTTCCTGGACAGCGCCTTGGCGGTGCCCCAACACAAGATGGAGGACTTCCCGCGCCTGGCCGAGGTCGTCGAGGCGCACCTGACGGGCGCGACGACGGACCCGGTCCTGCGCCAGACGCCCTGCTCGAGCTGGTCGCAGTCGCCCCAGGTCGCGCTGCGGTACGCGGGCGGGCCCGACGACGGGTCGAGCCGCGTCGCCGTCCTCGACACGACGCGGCTGCGGCCCTGGAACACCGTCTACAACGTGTCCGAGATGCGGTACAAGGGCTGGCACGGGCTCCCCCTGCGGTGGGGCTGCTGGGAGTACCTGATCTACGGGCCCATCGAGGGCAGCTGCCTGTACACCTTCCCGCGGCAGAACCTCGCGGACCTGTGGCGGCCCGACTTCGGCTGGAGCCTCTACTGCGAGACCGGGACCGGGACCGGGTCCCTGCTCCGCCCCGAGGTCCTGCGGAACGCCCGCGCCATCGCCACCCTGTTCGTCAAGCGGCCCGGCTGGGAGACCGAGCGCGGCCCCATCCTCATCTACCTCGTCGTGCTCCTCGTCGCCTCGTGGCGGCACTCGCACCGGAACCCGCCCGCCGACCTGCGCCAGGACGGCTGGACCGTCGACGAGATCCGCGCCCTCCACGACGAGCTCCTCCCCGAGCTCTCCCAGCCCTGGGACGTCGGGCTCGTCAGCTCCGACTTTGACCGTGTTAGCATGAGCTACAAGTGGTTCCGCGACGCCCTGAACCTGATGCGGAGTATCGACCTCGGGGCCCTGTCGCCCAACGGAGTAGGCTTGAAAGGTGCAAGCCAAATGGGGCTTTGAGCCCTAAGTCCAAGGTTGGTCGTACATAACTGCATCTCATAAACGGTAAGTGCGGTGACTTGAGTACACAGTAACATTAGACAGCCATACATTCCAGACCGGAGAAGAAGGCCCTACACATAGACACAATGCTAAGGTAAGGGTTATCACTAACACCATATTCGTTTCCGGAAATATGAAATGTCTCAATTGCCACGACGTATTGTCTTAGGTGCTTGTTGAAATGCAATCTGATATCTCTACATAAAACCAATGGCTCCCTTCTTTTTGAAGCTCCCCCACGCGGCCCCCCTTTTTCTTTTTCCGAAACCGGGCACATTCCGGACTGGAAGTCTGTCTCTATAAGTGCAAGCCAGCCACAAACGCCGGAGAACAAAACGCATATGTGATCTAAATCAGCCCCGAAATCTAGGTATGTAGCTCTCGATCTATTCCAAAAACGTAAACAGATTTGTATGTAGTATGTTCATGGCTCGGGTAGCTTCCCGCGCGTCGATAACGCAACTGATGTTGATCTCGCTGGCACCTATAATAGACGGTTAGCAAAAGAAAAAGAAAATTTTGCAATTGGTTAGGGAACAGCAAACGACTTACCCTGCGAAATCATCTCGATATTGACATTGTGCTCTCCCAGAGTCGAGAACATGCGGCCCGAGATACCAATCATGTTCTTCATCTCGGCACCGACCAAGCTCAGAATGGCCATGTCGTGGAGCATGCTCACGTCGCCGCAGCCCTCCAGTTCGCTCCTCGCCGCCTCCAGTTGCGAGATGGGCGAGTTGGTGGCGTGGATAGCCATGGATACGTGCACCTCACTGGTTGAGATGAGATCCACCGAGATGCGGTGGTTGTTCAGGATAGCGAAAACCTTGGCGAAGAAACCGTGCGAGATGGATCGCTTGTTGGAATGCACGTTAATCACGGAGATGTTATCCTTGATAGTGACAGCCGTAGGACGTCTCGGCGTTTTACGCAGCGTGGGGTCCGAAGGTCTCGACCTCTTGATCTCCTGTGCCGGCGACTGTACGGGATCGGGCAGCACAATGGTGCCGGCGCCCCTCGGGTTCTTGACGTTCTTGATACGGATCTGGATCGGAGGCTCGGCCTTGATGACTTGGTCCATGGTCAGATGGTGGATAACCTCGGAGCCGTAAAATGTGAGTTCGGCAGCTTCCGAGGGAGTGATGGAGCTCAGGAGGCGCGCAGTGGGGACCTTGGTCGGGTCTGCTGTGAAGATACCATCCACCTCTTTCCACACTTGCAACTCCTCGGCCTTCAGGCCTACGGCGGCCAGGGCCGCGCACAGATCTGTGTAACCTCGTCCAATATCGCCGTCCATGAGACTTCCAGGGACAGTACCGAAGAAGCCCGTCACCACAGGCACTCGGTTTCCGCACGCATTTATCCGCTTCTGGAACGCGGCAGCAGCTTCGCGGTAGAAAGCCGGGTTGAGCCTGTCGGAACTGTCATAATGGAGAATGTCGGCAAGATCCACGTATTCGGCATCGACTTTCTGGGGTCCTTGTCAGTAAAGGCACTAGTAGTATCAGGGGCGCGCTGCAACCCCCGTGACCTCCTTACCTTGTCCTTGAGCAGATATGACATGAACCTGCAGCTCAGCTTCTCGCCGAAACTGATGACCCGATCTTTCGACCTCGCGTTGACCTCGAGATTGAAGCGCTTAGCAGCAATTACGTAGTCAACCAACTCCTGGCAGTCGTTCTCGATATCTTCCGTGACCTGCTTTTGTAGGACAGGGTCCTTGATAAAAGACTGGATGGCGAAGACATGGTCGCTGCAGATTTCTTGGACGGCGACCTTGACTTCGTCGAGGATCGCGTTCTGGGTGGTTTCGTTGCTGGTGGCGGCCGCGATGGCCTTGAGTTTCTTGTAGACCTCGAGGAGACTGGACAATGGCGCATTGTGTTAGATCACGATTCTGGTGGACGAACGGGCGGGAGCAGTTCCGATTGCGAAATTGCGACTGTCGGAGGCGTAGGTAGGTGGGTTGACTAACCGACTTGTGGTACCAGTGACCTTCTTCCCAGTGCTACGGGCCGAGCAAACAACGACGACTTTATTAGAGGAAAGACTCGCCCTATCCCAATGTCCAATTAGCAGGTGTCGTCGTACAAGAAAGGGGGGAGCTGCTATATCAGCCAAGAATGGCACGTACCGTATAATATCTTCTGCGATCTACAAGGAAAATAAAACCATGTCATCAGTCGCAAAGCTTTCTCGACAAGGGTAGTAGTTGACAGGGCGTGGAGGGGCAGTCGGAGGGATTCCAAAATGCATACCTTGTCTGGGAATTTGCCGACACTGGTGCCGCCGAATTTTTGTATTATCCAGCCATTGCTAGAGTTGTTGCTGAATTCAAAGGCCGTCATGGTCAAAGGCAAAGTCTCAGCGCAGGCGAGCTCGACTTTTTTCTGGTGTCTCTGGCGCAAACCCAATGGTGGCTTTCCCTGGCCTGCTTGTGTGCTATTCCGCAAAAGCAACAAATCGCGGGGCAGTCTTCGCTGTCGTCCAATGTCTTCCCAATGTCGAAGACCACAAATTACACTTTTTCGAGTTGGAGGTACACACGGCGCACAATACACGAAACAACGAGAGGAGCTGGTTCTTTTAAAAGGAGAGTATAAGAGGTTCTCGCAAGAATTGAATATTGTAAGTAAGTATGGAATAGAGGAGGAAGTTAAAGGTTGAAGAGGGAAATCCACCGCGTTATGTCATGTCCTGGCTCGCTTTCTTTAACAAGTACATGGAAGGGCCCCGGTTCCAGGGACCGGCCAGAAATGCATTTGACCCGTAAAGTGGAATAGGCACGACGTGATGCGCTGCTTTGCTACCTGACTTTCTCGACTTTTAGGTTCCGAATCGGAGGCTAAAAAACCCTTCAGTGACTCCCGCGCCCTCGTCTGTCTGTCCCGCCCCAGCCAGAGAGACTCTTGTAGCGGGGCTGACCACACACCTACCCTGGGCTCCCTGGCAACCCTGGTACAAGTATGCGTCTAATAGTCCCAGCTGCAAGTTGCCTGTTGTTGAGTGGATTCAGTTTGTTGCTGGCCCTCCTCTCTAACCTACCTACTGCAAGTACATAGTGGGGGTTCAAGTATATACCATCAGTCAATCATGGCGTATATACATAAGCGGCGGAATCTGTGCCTGCATCCAGCGCATTGAAAATGGTTCCGTCTTTTTCGATAGCCGCATGTGATTTGCTACTACTGGACACTGCTATTTCACCATACTCAACTAGACCGATGCGGCAGGCGGTGTATAATAACCAGGGTGATACTAAGCAAGCTGACAACCGACCGACCTTACGATGTCGTCCGAATCGGGTGTAAAACGGAGATTAGACGACAGCTAGACATACGTCCTTCTTCCTTTTTCTTCTCGTCCGGAACCACCCCCGAATCAGGCTTGTGACTCAATCCTTCCGGTTATACGAGGAAGTCAGCCACCTGAATGCATAGTTGAATACACCAAGTAAGATAAAGTGTTGGGGCCGATCCCGCCTCGCATAGTATTACTCAGAGTGCATCTCGTCACGACCAATATAGCATACGCCCGAACGGCCCCCTAGACTGGCAGAGCATATACCAGAGGCAATTTTACTTTTTAATTGTCGGAGAAGACATGATCTCTGGTAAGCATCACATGGACGGAAGACTTCTGCTTTGAAATGGGTTCCTCGGATTAAAATACTTCCCAGGCTCTATAGGTCTAACCGATGCGCGCTTTTCATCCGAAGGTGTGGCTCCCCAGTATATGCATTCTCCTGCCCTTTCCCAGAATCCAATGTCGGCTAGCAGGGCCGGCTCGGCTCTCATCCGGCCGATGTGCACGAGTGAAACTCCCGCCAGCATAAGTGCAAGGCAAACCGAACCACTGTAGTAGTGAAGGCGTAACCATGGAAAGCTTAATCTTGTATCTCCGCTGGCCTGGCCTTCTTCTTTTTCTTTTGGGCTTCACGGCCGCCGGTTCCTCGGCGTTCTCTGCCGCCGCCTCCTTAACAGGGGCTGACGCTTGACCGTCGTTATCGTCGTTGGTCTTCTCTTTGCCAGCATCCGGAGCCACGACCTTCTTCTTCTTCTTCTTCTTGGCCTTGACAACAGCAGTCCCAGCCTCGCCCTCCTCGCCCTCCACTCCCTCGGCGGGCGCAACGGTAGGGGCCTTCTTCTTCTTTGTCTTCTTCTTGACGACCGTGCCCTCGGCGTCGACGCCCTGGGCCACCTGGATGCGCTCGTTGGCGCGCTGCATCTCGAGCCGGAGCCGTTCGACCTCCTTCATGGCGCGGGCCATCTCGGCCTCCTCGCGCTGCTGGGCCTCGTAGTCGTAGCCGCGGCTGTCGGGTTCCGCCTCGAGGTTGAGCGACCCAATGTTGGTCGAGTCGACGCCCAGGAGGACCGACTGCTTCAACTGCTTGGCCCGCGACTTGGTGAAGCTGTCCGAGTTGTTCTCCGAGTCGTAATGACGAGGCGTGGAGCCGCCGCTGCCAGCAAGGTTCTCGTCCGCGGCGATGACGATCTTCTGTCGCGGGGGCTTCGGCCGGGGAGCTTTGCGTGCCTGGGACGGGACACTACCGCTGATGCCGACGTTCAGCTTGTCAAGATCCAGCTCCATGATAGGGATCGAATCGACATCCAAGTCGGGACCGTTGGAGTTCTGGAGAATGTTATGTATAGGCGTCGATGTACCGGTGAGACTGCTGCCTTCTCCAATGTAGAAAGGGTCATCCTTATTCCTTTCGCGCCGCTCTGCTTTTCTCCTGGCCAGGATATCTGGGTCCAAGTACGCATCTTCTGATGGCTGCTGCTGATATGAACCAACGACTTCTTCTCGACTCTCGAGACGATTGATGGCGGGTTCCGAAACGATACTTGTAGGTGGTGGCCGCTTGTTGTAATATATCTCGAACTCATCTGCTTCCTCAGCAGGCATGCTGAGAGGCTGAGCATTGGCCAAGAGAGAGTTCAGATTCGGGTTGATAGGCTCGTCGAGATCCAAGCCCTCCGGAAAAGGCACATTCTTCTGGGCCGAAGCTGCAACAGACTTCAGCTCCCAGCCCACAAATAGGGATGGCATGGCTTGTGTAAGCAGTAAAGGTGCATAATCTGAATCCTCACCAGCAGCGTCTTGGCCAGACACCGCCTCCGCAGTCAATTTGAGCAATTCGATGAACTCCACGGCCCTCTCTTGTACTTCAAGGTTCGGATGCATAGCCAGAGGCTCGAAAACATGAATTATGCGGGCCATAAGCAATGAGATCATCGACTTCCTCTCTGGAGTCCACGGGGCTATGCTGTCACCTGCAATAAGAGAAAAGACCTTCGTAGCAGCTTGCAAACAAGCCGCCAGCGACTCTGGGGAGGTGATCCGCGGAATAAGCTGCAGTAGTGACTGAAGACTGTCATCTGGGGATACGGTCTCGGTCGCAAACTCCCCTATAACCCAGGCTATAGGTTTCACAGCACCCGGTGTGACAGGATGACCGCTGGGCGCGTCTTTATTGAACTGCATCAGGATGGCGTTCGCAGCTTCGACACATGCTGGCCGGATGGCATGCACCTTGACAGTAACATTCCTCAACTCGTCGCCAATTCGTTCCGACGCATCCCCAAAATTCGACTTGGAAGTAGTAGATGATTCTAGATCGTTCGTAGGCCGGGACAACGGAGCCATACGGACCAACTGTGTCAGTATATCTATATACCACTCGAAGTCTGTTAAGTTGCTGTAGTTGTTTCGTGAGCACATATTCAGGATCCGGGTTATTACGTCGGCCCTGTAGTCATCCGGTAACGGTGGTGATTGCCCATCGGCCTTCTGTCTCGGATTAATGGTCTCCTCCAAAGCTTCTTCGTCCGAATCCAGATCAGCTGGGTCAACCGCAGCATTTCGTCCATTCTCTGGCGAGGCACTCTTAAGCTGCCTCATGAGGCGACCAACAATGGATATCAGGTTTTCGCTGCTGACCATGCCCTGGACCAGATCCAACGACTTGATGCGAATCGAAATATCCGTACTGTCGATACACTCGAGAATCACGTCCTCCTGCTGAGCAACAAGCCAAGGGTGTGTAACCACGATCTTGTTAAAAGCGAGGAGTGCCACATATTTGACTGTGAGCAGATGTCAGCAATAACCCCTTTTAGTATGCAGCAATGTCACAAACGTACGGTTGGGGTCGCCATCGACCATTATCATACTGCGGAGTTTGCTGACGCAGAGAGATGCAATCTCTTCTTGTCCATCGTCGTCGTCGCCGCTGCCAAGGATGCCTCCTTGAATAATGCCATTGATGCATTCGTACAGCAATGACATTGCAGGGGTACTGCGAATGATTTCGGTCAAGGGAGGCAACAGCTTCCGCACAAGCCTCGGTTCGAGAGGAGTAAGAGTCGCAAACTAGTTAACAGTAAGTATGGAAGCTGAGCGCCCTATGTCCAGACTGTATATCTCTTACCAGTTTTATTAGTTTGATAGCCATCCAGTTGTTGCCACTATCAACAAGTAATTCGAAAAGCCTTGGCGCGAGAGGTAGGAAGTCGTTAGGTCGACGCCAGCCTAATTCGCAGACCACATTCACAATAGCCGCCGTGACGCTTGGATCCTCCCTCGTATCCATGAGCTTTTCCTTTATCTTTGGCCATGCGGCGCGTAATGTTTCCGGGAATACCAGGGCTAGCCTATAAAGAGTAACGATGGTTTTCTTACGAATCGTGGGGTTGCTATGGCTGAGTCGAGGGAGCAAATCGGAGAGGGTCGAGAGCGCCAAGGAGGGAGTGATCAAGTGAGGGAGGGCGACGATTGGGAGCGCTATAGTAGTCGTCGAGGCTCCCGTGAGATCCTTCTTGAGGAGATTCGTCGCGAGCATGAGGACTTCAGTATCGGGGCGGAAGCTCTGCACAGCACCGAGATAACCGACGCGCTTCTGGTGGTATTTGGGCGATGACATGACTTCCAAGACATGGAAGGAAGCCCATGACATATCGTGCCCGAACATCTCCAGGTAAACCAGCTTCAACATGGCCGTGGCCTTGAGGTCCAGGTCCTGTGATCGGATTTCGGCACGGCATTCCTTCAGGCAGTTCTGGATGTATTCGCGCTCGTTGCCCTTGTGATTTCGCATCCCCCGGATGAGGTCGTAGAGTGATTTTTCGAACCTGGAGTCTGTTAGCAAAGACCAAATAGCAGCCTGAATGCTATGCCTATAACGAACATGTTTGCGGCGTTTGCGCCTTGGCACCGGCACTGGCTATGTGTGGTCGTCCTATCGTATGTGGGATGAAGCCAGTTGGAGCTGTCGGCAAGCTAGCTATTAGGTATCAGTTGCGGTGTGGGCTCGTGTTGGAATCGAAGGCCATCATGACGGCTGCTATACACCCATAAACGAGATGCCGATCAGCTTCGATAAAAGCCCATCGTCGAGTGGCTGAGAAGAATGTTGGGTATTACAGGATCGTGTTGTAGGCCAGATTGACTTCGGATGTAGGAACTGGTCTTGTGCCCCTCCAATGATTCCCAAGAGGTACGCAACGAATCCCCAAATCCCGATTTGGAGTCGCTCGGGTTTAAAGACGTAATTGCGCTAAAATTACAGCCTGCAACTGGTGAGCTGGTTACCTCAGTCGATCCCAGCTCTCGCCAATTGGCTCCCTACTGACCGGCGGATTTACTGGGTCACCGAGCCTGCCCAGCACCTACAGTGGCCACATGTGAACGAATGTGCACGCAACTTGAGCTTCCATGCGACATAGCTCGCTCTCTTTATCACCGTGCCCGACAACGACATCTAAAAACCCATCTTCTGGAAACTTAGGAGCATTTCGCCGCGACCCCATTGGAACACATCTTCTCACAGTACTCGGCGATCCATCTACCATGACGTCCTCGCTTCTCCGGCCGCCGGGACATTTGTCCCCAGCGACTGCTCTTCAACTATCACAGCAAGCTCCGAACATAATCAAGAGCTCTCCGGGAGCGGTAACGGCATCGGTCCTTTCATCGCTTTTCAGCGCACCCGAAACACCGGAGCTATGGACGATATACGAGAATCTTCTGCTCTCATGCCTCCGCACAGGGGACGAGGAGTCGGCGCATTTGTGTCTTGGTCGACTGGTGAATCGCTTTGGTGATGACAACGAGCGCGTCATGGCCTTGATAGGCCTGATGAAGGAAGCAGATGCCACAGACGACGCCACACTCGAAGTCGTACTGAAGGAATACGAGGCATTGCTGCAGGAAAACCCGACAAACATAGTAGGCTGCCTATTATACCTTGCGTGGTCTACTGTGCAACCATCTGACACTGCTTGTTCTCTTTAGCCTATCGTAAAGCGCCGCGTTGCCCTTCTGCGCTCCATCGGTCGCATCCCGGATGCAGTCACGGCCCTCACTGATTTGCTCGACTTCTCACCCACCGACAGCGAGGCTTGGTCGGAGCTGAGTGATATCTACTTCTCCCAGGGACTGTATGGTCAGGCTATTTTCGCATTGGAGGAGGTCCTCGTACTGCAGCCGAATGCGTGGAATGTAAGGATGGGACGTTTGCTACTCTCAAGCGCCAAGTAACTAACGCAGCTGCCTAGATCCACGCCAGAATAGGGGAGTTGATTCTCATGTCCATCAAATCGGGATCGGGAGACCAAAACGACAGTGCCAAGCAATTGGGTGAAGCACTCAAGCGGTTCTGCCGGAGCATTGAGCTCTGCGACGACTACCTACGTGGCTACTACGGTTTAAAATTGGTATGTTGTTGCAACTTTCCGTATCAGCCCAGCAAGGCGGTTGGACTAACTTCCAGCAAGACAACAACACAGCTTCTCAATAACCCACCGAAGCCCTCAAAACAGGCGGAGAGCGATGGTCTCTCGCCACCTAACTTGTCCACCCTTCAGAAGCTGGATGGCCTGGCCACCGAAAAACTCGGGGAGATGACGCGGAGGTTCACGGCCGGGGAAAGGGGCTGGCAGGGCTTTGACGAAGCCGAGATTGTTGCGGCCAGGGAGCTACTGGAGAAGAGTTCTAGTACGACTGTGCGATAGGGCGAGCAGCGGGCCTACCAGGTGCCAATCTACGATTCGATCTGGTGATCCAGTCACTATGTCTGTACTATACTGACTCACAGCAAACCGTGCAGCCAACAAGTCGGGAGCTTCTGCCCCCTGACCGGGCTGGAACCCCGATAGCCACCAACTGCCACTATGGTTGGCAGATCAAGTACGCGCGCTGTTATTGCAGAATGGCGACTTAATTGATAACCTACCAAAAAGCTAGCAGCACGCAATCTGCCAGGGGGCGATTGGGCCAGAAGATGGTGGGATGATGTAGATCCGTTAGACGAGTCCACTGCCCCTCTGCGTGGCTCCAGTCGTTTACAATGGACACAGAGGCTGAGGGCGAGGCAGGCGAAGACATGAATTGACCGAGAGAGACGAGGCGGCTCTTCTTACATGCCACCGAGCCACTGGCGCCGTCACTCTTGGAAGTTGCTGAAATTGAGAAAGTTCCACCACCTTTTTACATTGCATATACCTACCTACATTCTCGTCTATGAACCGGTAACCGGTCGAAGCTTGGGCAGCAAGGCGTTTTGTTAGGCTCGCTATTGCCGGGCTGGGAGCCAAGCACCAAGGCTCACATCCACCAGCTACTGTAGGTTCCACTTAGGCCAGTCATGACTGTTCAGCGAGTCAGCAGTGAATACTGGCTGTCGTTCAACGATGCATACATACTCCATATCCACCCCAGCCCTGTAGCTTGACCTTTTTCGGCATGTCCTGGTGTACGCGTTCTCGACCGTTTATTGACCCTCGTAAGAGAATTCCATACCGAGGAGACATCTCGGTAAATACATAAACGGATATTGCGCAAGGTGGTATTGGAGACAACATCACAGCTTGACCATTGAGGAATGACTAGTCCCATCCGGGCTTCTGAAACCTATCGGTTCACTGAGGCTGTCAGCTGTCTGACACGGTTTCCCTGTTTATTCCACAAGATTCTGGAAGATGGGTTGTGTGGTAGGGCCAGACACGCACACAGGTAGGTAGACAGACAGCCGGGCATACATACACCGGACACGGAATGTCGTGTACTAATAAGCCTCGCTGGACTTACAACCGTACCATCCAGCAGGGGGTCAGGTATGCGTGCGAATAGCGGCATGCCTATTGGCTAGGGCGGGCGCAGCTGCCTATCTACTTCAACGACTTGGCTTGGGAGGAGTTGTTGACGCAAGCACAGGTGAGCTGTCGGTCTCAGCGGACAATTCATTGGGCATGAGCCTCATGCACCTCAGAATGAAAGTCTGCATATCGGCTATGCCCGCAACAGCAATCTGCCTAGAACGAGCCGGGCCCTGAATGGACTGGAGTGAGGGGCAGGGCAGAGTAGTGCCCAGATAGTGCCCATAGCAACAGCGGTGTACTCCCACCACCCGTTCCCTGCCACCCTTGCCTGCCTGCCCCTCCACCGCCCGCGTAGGTATCGCAGCCCCGCCAGTCAGAAGGCATTGAGTCTTGACTGACATCGGTTGTCGCTTCACAGCAGGTTTCAGATGTCAAGTAAAAAAAAGATAGGTATATAAAAAAAAAAGTGAAGACATGTGACAGTATTGGATACAGCGATTATCTTCACCGGCATCCTACATGTTAGTTGGCGTCTGGCATCTGCACGCCGCGAGTCTGTCAGGAGCAGGGTAAGCTCAATACAACGGCACATCCACCATCTACGACTGGATACACACAAGTAGATGCCGGGGTTAGGGCCCATCGGCCGCAAGCACCGTCAGTCTACCAATGCACCCCCGGTTTGCCAGTACTTGATAAATACATACGCCCCGTGCACCCCTCCCCGATGGATTGCCCCGAACAAGGAGGCCCTCGTGAGCTGGGGTGCCCACTTCTGGCTCGAGGTTCCGATCGCAGTTCCAGAATATCCTCCCACTTGGTAGTGCTAGGGTTGAGGAGTATTATAGTCGTACCTATACTGTATATAGGCCCTGACTATACTACTGTGGACGTTCGCCACCACACAGAATTGTCTAGACCAGACCTGCATTACGACTGCAAAATGCTACTGGAGAATGCAAGCGGTCGTTGAAGTAGCAAAGAACTATTTTGTATGTCGATAAACAATCGAATGGAGGTCAATAAACATCCATGATGGATGCATACTGCTTCCATCCCTTCTAACGCCTGCCCTAGTCGCACTAGAAGCTAGGCACAACGTGACCAACCTTGGCTCCCTTGGGCACACACTTTACCAGGTGAAGGGGGCTAGTAATCAAGCAACAATAACTTACCGAGAAGCTGGCTAGCTGCCGTCGCTGTTTGAGAAACCGCAAAGAAAGGAGCTGGCTGGCTGGGCAAGCTGGGCTGGGCTGCAAGACGTTACGTCGCTAGCTACAGCTAGCTGTATTACACACACCGTCATCTTGGATGCTGATGAAGTCCACAGGCAAGCGGCAATAGCAAGTAGGATCCTCCCATCTCGGCCTTTTGCCAACAACAGCAGAGCGCGACGGAACGAAGAGACCTATCGTGCCCTATCTGCATATTACTGTGGTCACTAGTCTCTAACCTACATACATGCTTGCCCTTCTCCATCCATGCCGCCTAGGTTAGGTAGATGCATCCATTGTATGTGAGTCGGTAAGATAGAGCGAGTATGTAGGTAAGGTAGGTATGTCGTAGTACATTAATGCTTTGCTGACACCTATATAATAAGCGGTGGACTTTCAGCCGCCCCCAAAGCTGGAAAGTCTTCATTTTGCTGTATGTCTTGTCTTTCGTTACTGCTTGGGCCCATTTAAGAAGAGAGGGGGCCGCTTGTAGATCGGACTGGATCTTTCTTCGCACCCATCGTTCAACCCCTCCATCCGCCGCCGCGAGAGGGGACAGAGAGAGACATACAGTGATAGACCGCAAGGGCTTGATCTGTTGCCTCCTCCTCCTGACGATCCCGCGTCACCTACTACTATTTATTACTTACATACTCCCTCTCCATCTGCATTTAATAACCTAATACATAACCCTTCCTTCAAACAAGGATTGTGCTTTGAGGGCTTAATCGAATAAAGCTGGGGACATCAGAACATCAGTGGCCATCTGCAGTCGCCCGTTTCCGTTTTGTTGCAGCGGATTGCTCACCGCGCAGACTGGCTTTTGGAACGGAATTGGATTGGACTAGGGTGGCATACATTGGACGGCTTGGGACTACCTAGCCCAGCCAGTGCCCTTGACTGGAGCGAGACAGAGAGAGGAAAAAAGCCGACGAGGGGGGCCGGTCAATAATAAGACCCAATTGCCTCTTTACCTTACCCAAAGTTTTTTCGTCGGGTCGCAAAGGGCAGAAACCAACTTGTGCAAAGCAGCCGGGATCTTCCCTCCAGCACTCACTTACACACACTGAACCACCGCCCGGGTCACCTTGCTACGAATTCGTCTCCCCGCGATTATTATTTCCTCAAACTTCCCATACCTGGCGATACAAAACCAACCGGCAGCACTCCTGGAAAAACCTACTACTCCTTTCTTGCTTTTTCTCCTGGTTCCATTTTCCCACCGCCTGGTCCCTAATCTTTGTGGCACTTTTGAGTTCGATAGCACGCCGGAAATTCGATCCAATTTCCATATTGCTTCTTCACTTACAGCCCAATCTCAAATTCTGACCAAATCCTCGGGACCCTACCCTACCCGTCCCTCCGAGTGACAGCAACAACAACAACAACAACAATACCACACCACCGCCGTCAATTTACCTCCTCCCATTAACATTTACCGCCTCCTCGAACTAATTTTTGGACGGATTCGACCAATTACAATTTAGCGGCGCCAGCTTAGTTTTGCGACACTTGCTTGTTGTTGTGCGCATCCAACCGCAAGCAGCTTGACCTTGAAGCGCGGTGTTTCTAACCGCTCACACACAGAAAGGGCGGTCCTATCCCTAGAGTTTCTGTCTCCTTTCCCATTAGGAGCTATCCTTTGGCCCGGCTTTCTTGAGAGGAAGGGTCGGCAGTGAAGGACAGTCACATTTCACTTGGCTCCTCATGTCTTCGTAGGTGCCCACCACGAACCAAAGACCCCGCATCCGCGCACGGCGACTGACTTAGAGGCCAATAGAAGGTACGACGTCCGTCGAACCTACCACGCTGAACCTCATTCGGGTGGCGAGTGGTCTTCAAGCCAAGGAGAATTTTCATCATCGCAGGAACAAGAAGAAGAAGACGAAGACTGGGCTGATTCCCAAGACGAAGAAGACGAACTCGACCCAACCGACTCAGCCTCAACGGCTCCTGGTCCTGCAGATAGGGACTGGGCACGCTCTAGAGCCACATCTCGCCAACCGGTTCGTCGTCACGTCGTCGCCCCAAGAGCTCATTCCGGTTATCGGCACGTCGCGCCGAACCCCGAGCCCAGTCTGGCTTCCGAAGAATACTACGGGGCGCGGGGCCCCTTCGGGCCTCCCAGTGGGGGGCCTGGCCCCGGCCCAGTCGCTCACTACGGTGGTCGCGGTGGTGGTTACGGCGGGTATGCACCACCAAGCCATGCTGGCTACGGTCCTCCGGACCCATATGCTGCCCAGCAGTCAATGGTGCCATACGCAAACCAATACAACCCTTTCGCGCCCGCGCAAAATCCTGGCGCTGGCGGAGGCGGAGGATATTTTGGCAATGATCACAGGGGTAACTGGGGAGCTGGTCAGATGGGTGGCCAAATGGGGGGTCAGATGGGTGGTCAAATGGTGGGAGGTCAAATGGGAGGCCAAATGGGAGGCCAAATGGGTGGTCAAATGATGCCTTACGGCGGTCCCGGAGGGCAATATTTCAACGGTGGCCAGTATCCAATGCCTCAAGCCATGCAACAGTACCAACAATGGGCCTCTCCTCCTCCACCCCCGCCAACGGAACATCCTCGTACTCCTGCCCCCGCTACGCCGGCCCCGCCACCAGAGCCCCCCAAGGAAGATCCCGAAAAGGAGGCAATGAAGAAGAAGCTTGCCGAGATCGAAGCTGCGCAGGCCAAGGCGGAAGCCGATGCAAAGCAACGAGAGTTGGAGGCCAAGATCCGCCAGGAGGCCGAGGACGCTTTCCAGAGGAAGATGGAGGAGATGGCCAGGGAAGAAAAGGCAAGGGCAGAAGAGAGAGCAATCGCTCTAGAGAGAGCCAAGAAGGAGATCGAGGAGGCCAGGAGAGAAGCTGAGCGAGCCGCCCGGGACGCCATTGAGGCGGAAAAGAAGGCCGAAGCCGAACGCGCGAAAGCTGCAGCAGAGGCTGCTGCTCAGGCAGAGCGGAATGCCCGCGATAAATTGGCAGCGGAACTTAAGGCCGACGCGGAGCGAGCCAAAGCCGCAGCAGAGGCTGTAGCCAAAGCGGAGAGAGAAGCCCGCGACAAGCTCGAAGCAGAACGCAAGGCGGAAGAAGAGAGGAAGAAGAAGGAAGCAGAAGCCCAAGCTCTGGCCGAGGCTCAGGCGCAAGCCAGACTCGAAGCTGCCATCCGGGCAAAGGAGGAGGCCGAGGCCGCTGCTAAGAAGAAGGCTGACGAGGAAGCCGAATGGCGGAAGAACCTCGAGGCTGAAGCCAAGCTGAAAGCAGAGCTGGCGGCACGGGAAAACCTGGAAAAGGAGAAGAAGGCTGCCGAAGATGCCGCGGCGGCTGAAGCAAAGGCCAAGGCGGATGAGGATGCCTACAAGGCAAGACTCTTGGAGGAGGCCAAAGTCAAGGCCGAGGAAGCGAGCAAGACGGCGATGGGCAAAGACAAGGCCCCTATCCGGTTCAAGGACGCTGTTGGGAGGAAGTTCAGCTTTCCCTTCCACATCTGTCAGACTTGGCAGGTAAGAGACGTTCATCCTATTCACCCTTTGTTACACGACTAACATGATCCTAGGGCATGGAAGAACTCATCAAGCAAGCTTTCTTACATGTTGACATCATTGGGCCTCATGTACAGGCTGGGCACTACGATCTCCTTGGACCCGATGGCGAGATCATTCTCCCCCAGGTCTGGGACAAAGTAATCGAACCCGACTGGGCCATTACGATGCATATGTGGCCGATGGAAAGAGGACCGCAGCCACCCGCCCATCTCCAAGGACGGCCCGGCGGTGTGCCTCCTGGGGTTAGAGCTCCCGGGATGCCTGGTATGCCGGGCCAACGTCCTGGTGGTATGCAAGGCATGCCTATGGGTATGGGGCGCCCGCCTGGTCCTCCCGGGGGATGCATCCCGACCACCATGGCCACCACGGTGGGCCCATACCACCACCTCCCCATGTACGGCCCCAAGGTGCGCCTGCCATGACTCCCCACGTCATCCAAGTAGAAAAGAAGTCGTCGAAATCGAAAAAGCCATCAAAGTCTACTGGCGGCTTGTTGCAATTCATGGCAGGGAAACCAGTTAAACCGAAAAAGTCCTCCTCGTAAGTCAAACGATCTATTCCTATTAGCTTTCTTCTGGCCATCACTAACACACTCTTTAGAAAACGGTCGTAGCTTCCAGCGCAAACCCCAGATGATGGTTGAGGTACGGAGGTTACCTCGGAAATTGTCGAATTTACTGCATATATTCTGCCTCAACTATACTTGTAGTTTGAGGGCATTCTTCTCCCTTCCTTTTCTTACTGATTTATGGCATTATACCCCGGCTAAGACAGTCTGATCATTGTTCTGGGACAGGAGTAGCTTGTCTGATTTCTTTTCGGGGGCGATGGCGAATTGACAATGACCACTAATCCGTTTGCCTACGTCGAACTGGTCGCTTTTTCATTTGCCATTGTCCCCCTTGGAGCGCGTGGCCTCGATAATTGCCAGTTCCATTATATTTGGACGTGGCTGACTATAGGAGATGGATGAGACGAGACATGTTGGAAGTGGAAGCATTGGCTTATCACAATGACATTTACGGGGCCATGATTCGAGGAATTTGGGGCGTTTTGGGCGAGCATGAGGCATGTTGGAGAGTAAACGATGATCTTGGTGTCTTTGACTGGTGTCTTGTTTTTATTTATTTGTCTATCTATACAGGGGAGTGATACAGCCATGGAGTTTCGAGTCAAATCCCGAGTCCAACAAATAAAATTCAAAACAATTAAAAACTATCCCGCGTCCAAACTCCGTCGCCAATGCGTAGTTCTAGAAGTCTGTTTGCTCTCTATTTCGTCTTTGCCGCTTCAGCTTCTAGGGCTCCCCAGTAAGCGCTCCGCCTCCTTGACGAAGGCATCCACCATGATGGGCGCCAGCTTGTCCGCCACGGCCGAGCTGACGGCGGCGTACAGCGGATTCGAAAACCGGTACCTGAGGCTGATTTCCACCTCGCTCCATTTGATCTGTGATGACGGCGCCCCGTTCGTGGTGGCGTCTGCCGCATTAGATGGTAGTGGCCGCACCGTCCAGCGCGTCACCAGGCTCTTGAACACGCCCCCGCGGCCCCCTATCCCGGCCCTGGGACCCGGATCCCGCAGCCCCAATCGCGCCAGCTCTGCGGCGGGTATCTCGGGGCCTGCCTCGCCCGAGATGGCTTCGACGATCGAGCCGGGGACGCAGAAGACCCGGCTCGTGTACGTCTCTTGGAGGCCGCCCCAGCCCGCGGTGAGGTCAGCTTGCGTAGGCCACCGCCTTGTAGACTCGCCAATAGCCGGCGACGGGGACGATGCAGGAGGAGGGTTGGTCCAGTGCGTCACCCGTGCTGCGGCGCAGTAGGGTAGGAACCGCGGGTAGCTGTCGATGTCGGCGATGATCTCGTACAGCCGGTCCGAGGCGTAGGGGAGCGTGCGGCGGGCCGTTAGATGCTGCGGGGGCGCATTGGCGTCGGGCATGGAGAGGCCTGGGATGTTGAGGAAGCCGCGGCGGGTTTGATACGACGTTGCGGGCGTCCAGGGCGCCGCAATGGCTCGGGGCGCATTGCGGGCAAGCCGTTGGGCACAGGGCCTGAGGCTTGTGGTGGCCATGTTGAGTTGTATCGAACAGCGAGACTGATTTGAAAATTGATGAATAACGAGAGGATTTGCTTGTTACGAATACATTATCAGCAACTGACTCAATGGTTTCCTCCGAATCATTGGCAAGTAAAGATCGTGACGTCGACTATATCTGGCTTGCTATCGCAAGACTGTCTGGATGCGATCCCGGCTTGGCAATCGATAAAAAGTTCCAGCCACAGAAAAATCGCACCTTGGCTGGGCAGCCACGAATGGGATCTGGGTACCCCCCGCGCCCCACCTCGCTGGCTCTTCCTCAAAAAGCTTCGAATTATTTTTTCCACTCTGAGAAAACTTCTTCCTCCCAACTCAGCAAACACAAGAAGCCTTTTGCGCCGCTTGTCCCGTTTGCCAGCATGGAAGCGAGAAGTTGGTCGTGAAACACCCATAGCTTCAGTGACATACTGAGAGTGCATTTCTTATTTCATTCGACATGGCTTCCGCCGCTGCATGTGAGCTGCCGCCGGCGGCCTCGATCGAGCAAGAGCTGGCAGACAAGGCCTCCACGCTCGCGCTGGACGAGAAGAAGGATGCCGCTCCTGCTGTCGAGACTACCGAGGCTACTGGGGCTGTTTCTCCTCCACCGCACCGGAGCCATGACCCTCAGAACAACCTGAAGCGGACAGATCCCTTCCAGTTCGGGTCCCGCTTCCTGCAACAAGAAGACAACGTCTTCGAGTTCAATGCGTGGGACCACGTGGAGACTGACGACACCTACAAGGAGTACGCTGAGGAGCAATTCCAGAAGCAACGCGAGTCGCCAGTCTCCGACTTTGACAAGAGTAAGTCACAACTTCTTTTACTATCACATACTTACCAAACACCTTTTCCCAAATACACTGGCTTGGGTGATGATTCCCAACAATCGCATAGTTCATCTGATTAAGATGATGACAAACTGTAATAGCAAATGTCTTTCGCTCCCATCTGACTTATCAAGCCAAACACACTTCTCCTGTCAATTGATTATTGTAGAGAAGCCTTGAGCTAACTTTTTTATCAGCCAGATTCAATTCCGACCCTGCCAAATGGTGGAACCTCTTCTACAAAAACAACACGGCCAACTTCTTCAAGAACCGCAAGTGGCTGCAACAAGAGTTCCCTATCCTGGGTAAGGTCACTGAGGAAGATGCTGGTCCCGTAGTAATCCTGGAAGTCGGTGCCGGCGCCGGTAACACGGCCTTCCCTATTCTGGCAAACAACAAGAACCCTAAGCTCAAGGTACACGCGTGCGACTTCTCCAAGAAGGCCGTTGAAGTCATGCGTGGCCATGAAGAGTACAACACCGAGTACATGCAAGCTGATGTGTGGGATGTCGCAAGTGATGAACTTCCACCTGGACTAGGAGAAGGCTCGGTAGATGTCGTAGTCATGATCTTCATCTTCTCTGCCCTATCCCCGTTGCAGTGGAAGAAGGCTGTTCAAAACATACACCGTGTCCTGAAGGCTGGCGGCGAGGTCTGCTTCCGTGACTATGGAAGAGGTGATCTCGCGCAGGTCCGGTTCAAGAAGGGTCGCTACCTCGATGAGAACTTCTACATTCGCGGTGATGGCACGCGCGTCTACTTTTTTGAAGATGACGAACTCGCCAAGATATGGAAGGGTGAGACACTGCCCAACATGAAGCCCGCAGAGGGTGAAGATGCGGCACCCATCACTGAGGCGTCGGAGGCGAAAGAACTTTTCGACATAGAAAACCTTGGTGTTGACCGGAGACTCTTGGTAAATAGAGCCAAGCAGTTGAAAATGTACCGGTGCTGGATGCAAGGTCGTTTTAGAAAGAAATAGACATTATTCTCCAGCAACACAAAATCTTCCTTGTCCTGTGATTGTGTTACATCTTGTAGACTACATGTTGAGTCTACCTTTCTCCATCCTGTACGATCCTGCATTTAACAGTACCAACTCCGCCGTGCAAGTCCATGCAAGTGAATGGCGGCTTAACTCAGAGCTACCCACACCACTATACATGCAATCATGCGCCTAGTACCTCGACTAGCCTACGCCGCTTGTTGCTCCCAAACTCTATACCATCTAGGTAAGCCTCGATGCCACCGTACCTGCTCACGAGGTGCTCGTGGACTCTAGCGACGAAGTCCGGAGGGCAGTCGCCCCAGTCAGGCGTCAGTCCGATCTCCTCAATTTCCGCGATTCGGGCCTCACGGTCCTCCACGAGAGCTTCCTGCGTGAGGAGGTAGTCGTGGCTGACGGCCTCGAGCGGCACGCCCAGGATCATGAGGACCAGGGCGATGATGAGACCGGTCCGGTCCTTGCCCTGGGTGCAGTGCACTAAAATGGGAAGAGAGGCACCGCCGTTGCTGTCTGCGGGTGGCTCCAGGAACGCATCGAGGGCCTCGAGGATGTCGGCGCCCGAGTGGTCGAGCGTGTCGAGGCCCATGGTGACGAGGCCCCGGGGAAGCATCACTTCTTGGCTCATGACGCGGATGGCGGCGATGCGGTAGCCGCAGGTGTAGAGGAAGATGAGTTTGCTATCGGAAGGGGAACAGTTAGTATACTCGAATAGGCAATGGGTGGTATGGTGGATGGTGCTCACAAAAACCCGGGCCAGGACAGTTGGCTGATGAGGAACTTCTCAAACTTGCCGCCCGTGATCTTGATCTCCAGGTACCGTAAGCCGGGGATCTGGACGGGCTCGGCCAGGGCGGCGTTGGACTTTAGCAGGGCCGGGACCTTGAGGTCGGCTTGGCGTTTCTCGGCTTGTTTGGCATGTTCAGTTCTGAATGCAGACGTTAGTATTGTGATATTTCTAGCTTCACAAAGAGAGCCAAGGGCTGTCTCTACTCGGGAGGTAACGAGAGAATGTATACTGACTTGGTTCGCAAGTCTATCACCGTCTTGATTCCATAGTCCTCCTTCAGCTTCCGGCGGTCTTCCGGACTAGCATCATCTTACAGATTCCTGGCGTTAGTGCTTGGAGATATTACACCCGGGGAGGGCTGCCACGTGACTCGAGGTGTATAGCACTCACCTGGTCGTGCTGATCGGAATAAGGCCCCTTCTCGAACAAGTCTGCGGTCAAGTTTAGCCCCAGATCAACGAGCGCAGGATGATGAAAAGGGAATACGAGAGGTATGGCTTATAGGGATCAAATAGCCTCGGCAGTGCCTGGCTTGCCCAACCACGTGCATTTGTTTACCTTTTACCACATTGGGTATTGATCGTTTGGCCAACGTCTCGAAAGTTTTGGACGTTGTCGAGATTCGGATTGCCCATGTCGCCCATATTGTCAAGAGATAACACAGTCAGTCACTGTAGAAGCAATGAGGCGTAAGATGGCCTTTTCTTTTCTGGTATTGCTGGTTGTGACAATGGCTGCAGTTTGCCTGTGACGACGATATCGTACTTTTCCTTGGCAGTACGTTGGCTTGATCTACCTACGCCATGTTCTGCTTGCAAGCAAGCAGGGGTTCGTTATGTCTGCGCACGCACTTTCGTCTCCGCTTTCTGACAGGCAGGTTTTACGCAGAGTCCACAGGGCTGAGGCGATATACTCAGTTCCAAAACTTGAACTTGGCGAAAAATATAGTGGCTGGTTACTACGCATAGTGCCATTGTAGGCCACTCAGGTCTGGTAATGTGCCATGTTTAGATTCGGGATCTTGAAACATCAAACACTCGGTTTCAGGAACTTCGGATGTTTGCCTCGAAGCGAAGCTGAAGACGCAGGTGACGGGGTTTTGGCATGTGGTGCGCAAACTAGTCCAGGCGGAGCTAGCAGAGCTATCCCATCCATTATGTCGATCGTTATGTCAGGAGCGGTTGCTTATTTGGACTTGGACGTTGGGGACCTTGGCAAGTTTGTTTCGGCTGGAAACAACAAATACGGCGGCAAAGCTATTATGAAAGCTATCTTCCGTGTGCCGTTTCTCAAGTACGAAAGACCACCAGCCGAGGACAGAGAAATGATATTTTACGTCCAGCAGGGAAGAGAGCCCGGCGTAACGCGAAAAGAAACAAACAATCACTGCACTCGATAACCCTGACCCCGGCCTACCCACCGTCATTCCCGGTCATGTCGGTACTATCAACGATGGACCATGGAGAGAAGGGGAGACAGACGGAACTGCCAGATCTAGACCCCATTGAAACCAGTTGCCATTCTCCATTGGCGATGCGCGCTGCCACCCGCATTTGTAGTGTCACCTGAGAGATATGCCCATCCGGGAGAGTCTCCGTGCGGTTGCAAGTACAGTAGCAAAATAAGATAAAAACAGAGCGGCAAGCGGACATGCGGGAAACGGTGAACGGACCCTTGGCCTGGCTAGAGTCCCCAGATGGCTGCTACTCACCAGGGATTCCAATATCGTTCGTGCTGTCTCCCCACCCATGCGTCATCATCTACTCTGCCCAATTCGTCCAGCTGATTGATAACGGAAATTGATGCATGCTGGTGATTGTTTCAATAAGAGATATCTGCATACTTTGCAGCTGCAGATATACATACAAATGCGAGGTGCATCATCCTCGACCAAACGCTATTTCCCACATACAGATTAAGAGATCGCTATTGATCTATGGAGCAGATGCGATACAATCTTCTCTGGATTTTCTAGAGGCCCTCCAGCAGAGAAGTCAAAATAATCAATCGGTGTGTGTCCAAGGACCCTGATATCCTCCTACACCTACTATTCCCTGCGCTGGGCTTTCGACTACCGGCCTACCGGCCCCCTTGAGCGTCTCCTAGTCTGCTGAAGCGACGTGATGGCTTTTATGTGATCGATATCGTCCATCCCAGGATGCATCCCGACAGATCCTAGAGGCTCCACTCCACCTGGATCGAGGGTGGGACCTAATGCATGTCGAGACCGGAGAGCATGCTGCGTGACGTCAAGGGATCCTGTCTAAGCTAAAGTAAGCTCTGCGCCTCCCACTCGAACTCTGCCAGAGACACCAGACACCAAGACACTTTCTACGCCCAGCGTGCTGCGTGCCCAACACTGTCACCATGAAAAGGGCCTAAGGACTGTCTAACACAATCATGACGGTACTGTCTAGGACTCTAGCCTCTACGGCTAGCTAGGCCATGGGCTATGGGTTGGGTGAAAGGCCTCCCGTCGCATCTAGTCTAGTGCCGCCCACTGCATGTCGATGGCTGCGATGATTGCCAGTTTCCATAGTACTTAATTATACGCTGCCTCTGACGAGATCATGTTGAAATTCCCCTTGGCTTTTTCTTTTCGGTAAATTACAACGAAAAACGACACCTCCTCGTCCGTTGTTACACAACGCTCAGCAAACCTACACATTCATCCAGGCACACCACAATCACGCATGCATAAGCGAACTCTCAAGACCCGAAACTCTTGATACCTAGGATTTATCCATCATCAATTAGAGAGGGGTGACTGAGCGATAAAAGCCATCGCGCCATTGCTGACTGGACATTTCGCGCATTCGGAGAATATCCAATCTCCATCACGGCCTCCACCTGAAAGGAAACATCGGAGGCGGGACCTTTGTGGGCAATTCGACGCGGACAAGGGGACTGCAGATCCGGGTCGCTTACAGAGAGCCCAGCCCTTTATCCTTATACGATCGATTACAGGTATTCCCAAGGTTGCTACGCGCAACCCGTGCCAATTAAAATGCAGGTCCAACAATCCCATGACGACACATCCACAATACCTGCAGGTGAGACTCTGCCATTGCCATATTTAGCCCTTTTTGCAGGGAGCTCTCTCTCCATTTTACCTCCACCATTATTAAAGTATTAGCATTAACTTTCAGCCTACAAGGTCACCACGGCCGACTGGTATATGCGCAACCGCGAGATCTGCCCAGTTATCCTTCCATAGGACTTGCGCCAAACGGATCTGCTGCCAGCGCTGCTGCATCTTTAGGTTGGCAGTCGAGGAAATCACCCCAGATTTGGACCCCGGATAAGTCGGCCTCGGCGTCCGCTGCTGCCGTGCTTGCCAAAGACCACAAGATGGCTACTGCCTGGTCCCCCAAACCTAGTGACCACGGTGCGCAGGCGGCCATGCTTGCCCATAAGGCTGCTACCAGGAGCGTAGAAGGTGGGAAACCTATTTCCATCGACCACGGCCACACTGCAGCCACATCAGCCTTCAACGCCGACCGAGCCTCTCGACGCAATCCCCACGCCGCCGTCCCTATCGACCGCCAACGCTCGCTCAAGGCTGCCAAAGGCGCCATGTCTATCCCCACCGCCCGGCGCTCGCGCGCCAACACCTTACCTGCTTCCAAGCCGCAGGAGTCCTATCCCGACGAGTCCAACGCAGCCGCCAACGCCCTGAAGGCCGCTGCCGCTGCGCACAAGCCGAGAGCAACCACTCAGTCCAAGGAGGCTGCCGGCGCAACGCCGATTGTGCACATGAACCGCCAGATGTTTACTTCGAGACCACCGGTCCAGCCCGTGGTCGACGAGAAACAGCGAGAGGATGTGTTGCATGCTTCGGCCCTCGCCATGGCCAAGAAGATGTACAGCCAGCAACAGAAGGTCATCGACCAGGCGAAGAAGACTCAAAGTCAAAAGGATGCGGTCCCACATACGCGGCGGCGCAGATCGAGTAGTCTCAGCGACGACGACCAAGCGCCTCCTATGCAGTTTAATAGCTTACAGGATGCCGCCTACAAGGCTGCACAGGAGAGGTTGGCCAAGCTGGAGATCGATATGCAGAGCCGGAACTACAAGGACTACTACGGACAAGGGGAAGCGCCACGGAAAACGAGCATGAGAGGAAAGCTTACCAGGAGACGATCGTCAAGCGAGGGTGACATCAGCAATGACCGGGAACGGTCCCAGCAGATACGTCGGCAGATGTCCATCTTCAACACCAAGGTGTCTCAGGTGGATCAGCAGAAGAGGCAGCATGACCGCGATGCTCTCATGGCGGCCGCGCAGAGAAATGTCTCCGCGCGCCTCAAGGGCATGGATGACAAGATTGCCAAGGAGACGGGCATGATGCCGCCTTCGACTAAAACTTCTTGGGACTTTAAGGCGCGCGCCGAAGCCCAGCTGCGCAGCGACGACCGTTTGAGCAAGCACGGCAAAATCGACATTGGTGCTGGCAAGTTCATGGAGCAGGAGGAGATCGACGCCATCGCCGCGAGCAGGGTCCAGCCGGTCATCAACGAGATCAACGAACGGGCGGAGCAAGAGCACGCCAGGCTGATGGAACAGAAGCTGGAAGAGGAACGCCAGAGGGAAGAAAAGGAGCTCGAGCGCCAGAGGGAACAGGAAGTGGCTGACATTAACAAGAAGTTAAAAGGTAGGTTACTCTTCCAACTTGTAAGTGGGTATCAGCTTTGCTAACATGTGAAATTAGAACAAGAAAAGCAGGAGGCCAAGGAGCGAAAGCAGGAGGAGAAGGCGGAGGCTAAAGCAAAGAAGGAGGAGGAGAAGGCTGCCAGAGCTGAGCAAAAGCGTCTTGCCAAGGAAGAAAAGCGCAAGTCCACGGCTGTCTCTGTGGGGTCTCCGACTGAAGGAATGCCACATCAAGATGAGATTGCTCCGATCGAGCGGGTTGAACTGAACGACGCCGGTCAACCAGTCAGGGTCCCTGCTCCTGCCCCTGTGGCCATTGCTACCCCTGAATCCCCCACGGAGGCCGCCACCAACACACGCGGGGATAATGACGTTGACATGCCGGATGCGGCCGCCATCCGGAAACACCGGACCAAGTCGAGCGGGTCTACGGGCGATAAATCTCCCACGATCCGGGTGAGGTCTTGGTTCAAGTCCCACTTCCACCGAGGATCTAAAGATATTGAGCAAGAGGGCAATAACATTACTAAATCGCCACAGGATAAAGGCAAGAAAAAATTCATCGGCGGTGCGGCGCTGTCGGGTTTCGGCTCGTCGTCGCAGAACGGGAGCACAGCTAGTGTTAACAATCCCCGTAGTTACAGCAACAGCGTCCACGCCGTAGCCTTGGCCGGCACCAGACAAGAAAGGCAAGACGCCTTGTCCACGTCGACGGGGCGCAATTCATTAGCGCCGTCAGTGAGCTTACCGGACCCGGAGGCCGTCTCGCCTATGAGCAGTTCCAGCGATGACGAGTACTTCCACGACGTGGCGCCCGTGATTAGCTCCTCCTCTACCAATGGGGCGGGCGGACTGAGCCCGCCGCGTCCGATTGGGGACCCGGCGTCGAGGAAGAGTCATAGTCCGAACCGGGACTCGAGGTTTCATGAGATTATATAAATGTTTTGGGTAGTTTAGGCACATCCTCGGTTCTCATTTTCTACTTTGGGTTCCTTTTAGTTCCTTTTGTAATTGCGGATTTCTTCCACACGCTCCTTGACTCATGGATTCGATGGGAGGTTTGCTGGCTGGCGTGTAAGATTGGTATGGAACTTGATAGCTTGCATGGTTATGGGAATGGGTTATGACACCGAAATCTTCTTCTGTACATTATACGTTGGTAATCACTTGTGCGGTGTGTTGCATGAGCGCGAGGTGGGAAAGACACACCATTCCTTTGGCGAGCCCGTTTCTGTTTCAGTACATGTCGAGGACGTTTGAATATATTGTGGTTTCCAACTGTAATGGGAGATTGTCGCTGGAAATCATTTTCGCAGTAGTGATTGGAATAATACACTAGTAATAGGCCGGTACCCATTGCAGGAGAATAATTAGTTGATTCTCAGCATCTCTGATGGTATACCATGAGCTGCGGATATCTTTATATCAACCTGGGCACATCTTTTCGCTTTTCTTGATACGATTTTCAAATCACATGGTCAAAAGGAGCAGACATGCTATAGTAGAAGTTGATAATGATTAAATTAGTTATTGAAATATCAGTCGTTCTATATGATCCGCAATCTCGCGGTTATGCTGTTCATGCAAACCCATGCTGATCCGGAACGCCATGCCGAATGTATCATTATCCAAACAGCCCATATATAGAGTATATAAATTTGGTATCGCGTTTCGTTCCCGTGTCGTATTCGTCGTATGCTTTTCTCCTCCATGCATTCTGCATTCTGTGCATTGTATGTTGTAGTGATATGTGGTTTATGTTGTAACAGAGTCCCGCCGATTAGAAGTTGGCGTGAGGACCCGGGCGAGCTGTGTTGTGCAGCGGCCGCTGGCTGTCCTCGGTGTAGCGCGAGCCAACGCCGCCGACGGGCGAGTGGCCGTTGGAGTGGTCCAGGTTGCTGCGCTCGGCCTCGGCCATCTCTCCCGAGGAGGCGTTCATGCCCGTGGTCTTGAAGCCGCGGCCGTTGGCGGTGTAGCGGGCGGGCCAGAGGTCGACGAAGAAGGAGAAGACGTAGAAGGAGAAGACGAAGGCGATGACCCACTCGATGATGGCGGCCTTGTTGTACATCTTGAGGAAGTTGGTCGCGGCGAAGGCGACGGCGAGGCAAAACTCGACCAGGATGAATGCGAGCTTGATCCAGAAGGAGACGCGCAGGACCTTGTGCTCGCGGTACTTGATGCCCAGGCGCTGGTACTCCCAGCAGATGAAGACGGCGGACAGCAGGTAGCCCGCGATGAAGAGCAGCAGGAAGATATCGTGCAGGGTGTGGTAGTGCGCCGTGTCGAAGCCCGACAGACAGGTCAGGCCGATGGTGCCGATGAAGGCGAAGAAGATGGTCAGGCCCGACAGCACCTTTTCGGTGACGCTCACGTTGGGGACGAGGCGACCGCGGTGGCGCAACCAGCGGTCGGAGAGGAAGGACAGGTCCAGGAAGATGGTCGTGATGATGCAGCCGGTGACGAAGAGGGGCTTCAGTTCGGCCGCGCCGACGTCCGAGATGTACGCGATGGTCTGGTCGTCCTGCATCGAGGAGTACTTGACGCGGTGGGTGTTGACGACCCAGTGAATCAGGAGACCCATCAGGGTGGCCAGCCACATGACGCCGGAGATCAAGGGCAACACCTGGGAGGCATTGTATGTTAGTGAAGGTTCTCCTGCTTGGATGTTCTCTGTTTCAGAAGTGTAGACTTACCCAATAGGGGAAATGCGCCTTGTATCTCGCCATGATTATTAGTGGCTTTGTTGTTTGTTGTTATTGATGGCGAAGAAGAAAAACGGGAAAAGCCGAACAACCAAGGTCGACTGTCTTCTGCCAAGCGCAATCCAACAGAAGAGCGCAAACAGCAGTAATCTCAGGTTGATATACAGCGGAGTGTATCTAGCATATGATCTCTGAAAGGATCTGGGTTTCTCAGGTATTGGCAAATGTAAAAAATGAAAAGGTCGAGCGAGCTAAAGCGCTTATTAAAACGGATATGGTCGAGTTAGGTATGACCTCACCTGGCTCCCCCGGTGACAGGCTTGACAGGCCTGCGAAACTGGTTTCGTCATACAGGGGAGATTGCAACGATTACATAGCGCTGGCGCGTAAAGGTAGGTAGCTTTTGTGCGGGCTGTGCGGGCGGCAGTTCTTGGAGGACGACCCGAAAACAACTAATCGCAGCCGGCTTTGTCGGGTTCTATTAACATTGTCACCCAGCCTCAGTTGTACGCGGTCTTACTCCCTCAGGTAAGCGGTAGATGCTTTTTTTTTTTTTTTTTTTTCGCTCCCTATTAAATGTTCAGCTGCATCTTGTCCTCCCGCGAACTGAGCCCAGCCGTCAGCGAAAATGACGTCAGGTTTCAGAGACGGATGGAAAATTGGGATTTTTCTCCCAGCCTAATGGAGCGCCATCTGCAGATCCTGCGGGAACTGGGTACGTGCTTAGCTAGTGCAGGGGACCTCTCGGGGCTATTGAGTTGCAACTCCGAATGCTTAGCCCGTGGGCTGGGCGAGTTGTTGGCACTTCGACTCGGGGTTAAAACAGAACTGCCAACAAGATTCCCGAGCATTGAATATGTCAAACTTCGGTGGGCAGGTGGGATCGTATCAGGTATGCATTAATTTACTGAGTCGTCACTCGGGTTCCTCGAAAGAAAACACTCTGCTAGTATAAACACGTACCGCGTACCCTCTTATTTCTCACGACGCAAGCAAGATATGCTTAGATTGAGTGGTTGGCCTAATTTCCCGTCGCTGATCCACCATCCAGCAACTGACGGCCAGATTCGATCGATTGGAAAATATGAAACCAGAGCTTTATACTCCGTTAAGGGATAGCGATTCTGGCTTAGGTGGGGGGCACTTGATGGCCTCATTGACTTGCAGCCAAAAGCTCCAGCAAGCCAGCCTCCGGATTCCTTAATACTGCATCTATCCTCTTCAAACCCATCAGCCAACAGGACTGAACCTAGCAGCTGGACAGAAAGTCATATAATATAGTGACAAAAACACTTTCGCCATTGAGGGCTAAGTGAGAATTCGACAGTAGTGCAATCCTAATAACGATATCAAATTCAAGAAGCGCTTTTAATATATTGTTTTCAGTGAATGCAAAAGTGCAACCATTCTCAGTTCCGTACCGATTTGAAGTTTTGAGGCCGCGAACGTTGATAGAAACCCACCTTAGTTTTCGGGAGGCATGTGCCATCCCTAGCTTGCCCAGCCACAAGGCTGAAATTATGTTCCTGGGTAAGGGGTCCTTTTGAACCAAAACCTCACCACCATCTTCTGCCTCCACATCAAGATGGCACTGGGCTCCCCCTCTGGTTGATGGGCTGTCGAACCCTGCTGCGAGAGCAGTATCTTCGCCATTGAAGAATGCTGCCTCGGCGCAGGCATCGTCGAATGGCACGCCCGTGCCTGCAGTGGCCCCAAATGCCACCGCCGCTGCGCAATCGACCACTCTGGACCTCTCGGAGCAGATGAACGAAGACGAGAAGCGCAAGTACATCAAAGGTATGGAAAGAGCATGCCCGTTTTCGTTGCTCGCAAATGAAGTTCCTAACGGTCATTTACACTAGGGATAAAGCTTGGTGAGGGTACATACGCCAACGTCTACTGGGGCCAGGTGCGCAACGACCCTTCGCAGGTGGTGGCTATCAAGAAGATCAAGATCAACAAGGAATACACCGAGGGAATGTCGCCCGATGCCATCCGTGAAATCAAGCACCTGCAAGAGCTCGACCATCCGAATATCATCAAGCTACACACCGTTTTCTCCTCCAAAGACCAGAACCTAAACATTGTACTCGAGTACCTACCGGGCGGCGACTTGGAAATGCTCATTAAAGAAACCGGAGCTGTACACTATGGTGTGGCAGACACCAAGGCCTGGATGGGCATGGTGACCCGCGCCGTATGGTTCTGCCATGAGAACTTCGTGCTGCACCGTGATATCAAGCCCAACAACTTGCTGATCGCCGCCGACGGCGAAGTCAAGCTGGCTGATTTCGGTCTGGCCAGGAGCTTCAGCGACCCCTACCGGCCCATGACGTCCAACGTCATCACGCGCTGGTACCGGCCACCTGAGCTTCTGTTCGGCGCCCGACACTACTCGGCCGCCGTCGATATTTGGTCGGTGGGTCTCGTGTTCGCCGAGCTCATCATGCGCGCCCCGTACCTCGCCGGCAACACCGAGCTCGAGCAGATCGAGTTGATCTGCAAAGGTGTTGGCACCCCCACCGAGGAGAACTGGCCGGGGGTCACCAAGCTGCCCGAGTACACCATCAGCAACCAGATCACCCCCGTCTTGGGCAAGGACCACTACAACGCGCTGTTCGGCACCGTCGGAAACGATGGTGTCGACCTGCTTATGAAGACGCTCATCCTGGACCCGCGGAAGCGGATCACGGCCCGCGAAATGTTGAACCACTCCTGGTGGCACAAGGATCCGAAGCCAACGCGCAAAAAGGAGTTGCCCAAGAAGCCAAAGAAAGAAGGGGAGGATAAGTCAGCGGCTGATCTCAAACGTCGGCCGGGTGTCGTGGAGGAGGCTAGAACCAACAACGTGGCTCGGAAGCTGGACTTTGGTGGTCCACTATAGACAGGCTTGCATACGACGGATAACATCATGGTACAGGCGTTAGAAACGGGTCAATATGCATGGCGTCTAGGTTTTTTGCCATTTATTCAATGAATACAGTGCTTAATACAGTATATGCACAATGCCATAGTTTACATGATTGCGACTCTTCCAATTCGAGGCTTCTTGGCGGTTGCCGCCACAGGTAGGAATGAACCCACCCAAGTGGTTTCTATAAAATCTTGTTTTCTTTTATCGGATTTCTCCTCGCTCCCGCTGCTCCTTACGCTCCTGGATGCGCTTCTTGTACTTGACCTCGGTACGTCTTCTCTCACCACCGTCAATCTTGCGGCCGCGCTTGTCCTCCCACATGCCTTCCTTGACAACAACCCGGGCGCCCTCGCCGCCCTTGAGCTGCATCGCGTAGGGTCCAACGATGGTGCGGGCGCCCTCGACCTTGTAGCCGACGACGCGCGAGAGGTCCTGAAGGGGTGTGTCCTTGACGGTCTGCCCCTGGGGCACGTTGACGACGTAGCGCTTGGGGTTGGTCGGGTCGGCGTCGTGCTCGAGCACGCGCAGCTCGGCGGCTCCGTCCTCCGAAACGTGCTTCAGATCACCCCCGACGCCGAATTGCCCCCGTCGGAACCGTTGCCGCCACTGCAGCAAGTACCGCCGCGTGCGGGGCGGCTCGATACCGAGTTCGCGCAGCTGCTCCGACGTCAGACTGAAGAGCGCCTCCCACGTCGGGAACTTGGAGGCGTGCCCGCCGAGCCCGCGGCCGATCAGCGTCAGGAAGGTCTGCACGTCCGGACAGAACGGCGTCGGGGCCGGGATCTCGGGCGGGGGTGCGGCGGCCTCGTCGCGCTTTTGGTTGGATGAGGTGGAGGAGTTCCTTGCGGCGGCGAATTGGTTTGTTATCGACGGCCGGAGGAAGAATGTGCTGGTAGTCGGGGTTGCGGTGTTGAGGAGCGGGCGCAGCTGCTGCGGTCGCAGTATGGGCTTGAGCGGGTATAAAGTTAGCAAGAGAGCAAACAGCCGTCTAGGGGAGCCGCCGCTTCACTTACTTTGAAAGCCCCCATGTTGGCGGTATGGTGTATTCGAAGCCGTATATTCGCTTCAATTCGCCATAAACTTGCGGAATTTTGTCGTCGTGTGCTGCAGCCCACTGAATCCAACCAAAGCCTTCGAATCTCGCGATCCTCAAAAAGTTCAATGGCCAATTCAATTGCTAGATGGAAAAATCCAAGTTCCGGGGCAGCTAGCTTAGGGAGTAGGCCTAAAACTCGGCAGGTGTGGGCGCAACAATCTGAGCACGTTCAAAAAGTCCAGACGCTTCTTGATTGATCATTCAACAGGTACAAGTCTCAACAGTGAACTTTGAATGAGGAAGCGGTATGCGCTAGAATTACAACCAAACGCATCTCAAGTGATATATATCTTACAACTATCACAAACACATGAGAAACAGCCGTTCTCTACTCTACTTGTTTCCAACTTCTCAGCAGCTATTCTCAATTGAAGAAACACCCTGACGCTTTGAACTTGAGGAGCCAATAGAGACTGAGTACCTGCCGCAGTGGACTTGGGGAAAGGGTGGCGTCAATATAGCGGGGCAGCTTAACTCCGTCGCCGCCACATCCCACCTAGTCGTCTAGTAAGTGCATACAAGGTCCCTGTTTGACACCACCTGCATAAAGCATACCTTGGAGGTACATAAGGTATGGGTTATATCTAGCGCCCTGGCAGCCGTACCCTCTGCTGCACCTGCTGCCTAGATAGGCGGGCTTTACTTTTTCTTCTCACTGACCAGTTCTCATCTGAACTTGATCTTCCATCATCAACTTTATATCGCCCATGGACTCCCACTAACAGCCAGGCCAACCTGTCTGTTCATTCATGATGGGCCGCCCCAGAGTACAAGCCCGCTCGACGACTGCGAAGGCCATCACTATAGTCGATTATGCGCAACTCAATGAACCATTTCCCATTGCATTATTGGATCTCCTGTCATCTCTACCAGCTTCATCCACAGATGCATCAGACGCCGAGGCCTTGGAGTTGCAACAGGAGAGACCGTGCAAAAGGGCACGGCACAGCCCAACCATCCTTCCAGATGCAGTCGTAGTTGCTGAAGAGACGTTTCGTCTTAGCAGGCCCAGTCGCCCGCAACACTTGAAAACGCAGCCACAACTGACCTTCACACGGCCTGGAGCCGATCAGCACGTGAAGTTGCAATGCATGTTTGCGAAAGGCAGCCCTGGCGACGCTTTCAACAGGCCGACACCGAAGGAACTTACTATCTCTGGCCAAGAAGGGGACCGGAAACGAATCAAGTCGACGCTTATTCTTCCTCCCGACGTAAGTCAGGCAGTAGCTACGATATTGAAAGTTGTCAGTTCCAGCCGCAATGAGCAAGATATTGAAGGTGGACTTTTGGTCGACTTCGACGTAGCGTTTCAACGAGGACCGACTTCAGGTTTGGACACAATCTCTATACAGCTGAGATTAAAATGGAATCCAGCCACGAACTTCTACGCTGGCCTCCGGAATGCTTTGCAGCGAACACTGTCCAGGGAGGTGCAAACCCGATTTCTTCCTTGTGATCTTCTTGGCGACTCCAATGCCAGTTCCCTTTCAGCCCAGGCATTCTATGATGCCGCATGCATTCCCACCAAGGACTATACCGATTTACTTTCGACTGATGTACCTGGACTTGAGGCCAAGCTGTACCCTTTTCAGCGCAGAGCACTGAAGTGGTTGCTCCACCGAGAGGGTGTTGCATGGAACGGGACCGAAATGGAACCATGCCGGGATCCCGCGACATCAGATCTGCCCCTGTCATTCAGTGAGCTGAGGGATTGCAGTGGGCGGAGTTATTATTGCAGCACGCTATTTCAAGTGGTTACACGTGATGTTGCTCCCTTTCGAGAACTGGAGACGGCTCTAAAAGGAGGTATTCTCAGTGAAGAGATGGGTCTGGGTAAAACCGTCGAGACTATCGCCCTTATCCTAACGCACCGCCGGCCAGTTTGCCCTCCCAGGATCATGGATCCCTACAGTGGTCAGCAAGTCCGACCTACCGGCGCAACGCTCATCGTGACTCCGGCGACCTTGAAGAACCAGTGGTTGTCCGAGATGAGCAAACATGCACCGAGCCTTCGTGTCATGTTTTATGACGGGATCAAGCGATACAAGGGGAAAGGCGAGGAACTTGTGAAAGAGTTGGCTGAGCATGATGTCGTGGTCACAACCTACACCGTCTTGCAAGCAGAGATACACTTTGCCGAGGAGCCTCCTGAACGTTCAATGCGACATGCGAGAACGTACCCCCGACCGAAGTCGCCTTTGGTACAGCTCTCTTGGTGGCGGGTGTGCCTCGATGAAGCTCAGCAGATAGAGAGCGGCGTGAGTGCCGCTGCCAAAGTTGCTCGGGTAATCCCGCGCATCAATGCATGGGGTGTCACTGGCACGCCGGTCAAGGATAACGTGAAGGATCTATGGGGCTTGCTCTTTTTCCTTCGCTACGAGCCATTCGCATCGTACGCGTGGGCATGGGATGGACTCACTTCAACTCATCAACACTTGTTCGCGCCCCTCTTCAACCGTATAGCACTTCGCCACACTAAACGAGCCGTCCGAGACGAGCTTGTTCTACCGCAGCAGAAGCGCTATGTACTGACGATGCCGTTCACTGCTGTTGAGGAACAGCATTATCGATCAGAATTCCAGGCGTGGGCGCGGAATTGCGGCTTAGACATCGACGGTGCTCCTATCCAGGAGGATTGGGATCCCGAAGACCCTGCAACACTTGCTTTACTTAGAAGTGCGCTAGCTTCGTTGCGACAGACTACTCTACATCCTGAGCTCGGCCCAGGGAGGGTCCGGGGTGCAGCTCAAAGGGACAAACCCCTGCGGACTATCGAGGAGGTATTGGATGCAATGATCGAACAATCGGAGTTATCCATCCGGACCGACCAAAGGCAATTACTGGGCTCCAAACTGAGACGCGGGCAACTGCTTGAAAACTCGCCGAGAGTTAAAGAGGCCCTTCTGATATGGGAAGAGGTACTCGGCGAGATCCGGGTGATTGTTACTGAATGTCGCGAGCAACTCGAGGCTGAGCTGGCGAGTGCCAGAGCCGCCGGGTTCGATGACGAGGACGAAGACGAGAGTGGTTCCGAGGAACTTGGTGCAGAAAAGGTCCCGCCACGGCTCGGGCAGGCGCGCCGGCGGCTTCAACTGGCTCTTGGGCTTGAGCACAAGGCAGCTTTCTTCATTGCCAACGCAAACTACCAAATCAAGTCCAATGAAGAGTTGACTGTGCCCGACTCGGATCAATTCAAAGAATATGAGAAACTCGAAATGGAATACTACGAAGTCGCCAAGGAGATAAGAAAGGAAATCTTACAAGATGCACACGACAAAGCTGCAAAACACATGGATAAGCTCTCTGAGGACGCTGATAGTCAAAGTTTTGTTGAAATGCCAGAGTTTGAATTCATTGCCCACAAGGGGCTCGAGAGTAGACGAGTGTTGGAAAACTTGGAAGAATTAGGTGGTGTTTTAGACGAACAAGCCAATCTGATCGACGATTGGCGTGAGCAGGTCATCCAGATACTGCTCAGACCCCTCGTGGACGAAGATGGCGAAGGGGAGATTACGGGTGAAGAGTACGAGGATTCTACCAAGATCCAAGACGACTTGATGGCTTACACCCACGTGCTGCGAGCCGTGATTGCGGATCGCCAAGATATCCTTACTGGGCTCGTCAACGAGCGAGTGAAACATGAGACGACAGTCGCAGAGCGATTGGCGAAAGACGGTGAAGGTCCCAATCCCGAGATGCTGCTAGAACTGCTGAAGTCGCGCATGGACATCAAACCTCACCCCGGAATGGGTTCCTTTAGAGCTGTTGTGACCAACTTGCGAGAGCTAGCAACCAAGTTACGACACGATATAGCGAATGGGGGCCAGCGTGCCAAGGTAGAACTTGAAATAGTTCAAGAGCAGCTGAAGCTTGCCCAAGACCAGATCAGTGCGCAGATCAAGGGCGCAAATGGACTTGAGAAGGAGCTCGATCGCTTCACTGATGCTATGAACGCGCGCGTGGAATACTACAAACAGCTACAACAGATCTCTGACACGGTAGCGCCTTGGGAGCGAGAAGAACATGAGGACGACGATCTTCTGTTTTATGGCCTACTCCGCGAAGAGGCTACCATGCAGCACAGAATCGTCGATGCCCAGTCCAAACACCGCTATTGTAGGTCCTTACCCTTTTCACTTTGATACAGGGACTCGGACGTGCTAACCATCGATCCAGTGTTACACTTGAAGGAGACAGGACAAAAGTCACAGGGGCCCAGGTTCTGTGTGATATGTCAATCAAATTTCACGGTCGGTGTGCTCACTGTTTGTGGCCACGAGTTCTGTAAAGAATGCATGATGCTGTGGTACAGGGCTCATCATAACTGTCCGATTTGCAAAAAGGCACTCAGTGCATCTATGCTTCATGACATCTCTCTACGGCCAGAGTCCAAGCTCAAGATACACTCTGAGCATCACCCGTCTGCCCCCGATGGCAACTCACCTCATAAAACCAGGAGGCCGGGCATTTACTCGCGATTCAGCGAGGAAAAACTGCAGGAAATTCGACAGATAGATCTCAGCGGGCCGTCATTTGCTACAAAGATCGATACGCTCATCAGGCATCTTATGTGGCTGCGACAGGAGGACCCAGGGGCCAAGTCGATCATCTTTTCTCAGTTTAAAGGATTCCTCGAGGTCCTTGGCCGCGCTTTTGACCACTACCGCATCGGCTATTCGTCGTTTGACACCAAAGACGGCATTACCCGCTTCAAAGAGGATCCAGGTATTGAGTGCTTTTTCATGGATGCCCGAGCGCATGCGAGTGGCTTGAACCTGGTCAATGCCAGCCATGTGTTCCTCTGCGAACCTCTGCTGAACACGGCGTTGGAACTCCAGGCCATTGCTCGAGTGGACCGGATTGGCCAGGAGCACGAGACTACTGTGTGGCTCTATCTTGTAGAAGGAACCGTGGAGGAGTCCATCTACAACATTTCTGTCCAGCGGCGAATCGAACATATGGGCCAGGCCCAAATCGATCAGAAGGGTAAATCTAAAGAGGCCACGCCCGAGGTGTCGGATATGAACCTTGAGGCGGCAAACTCGATGGAGCTTCAGCAGGCGGCACTGTCCAAGTTGATGAGCAAAGACAAGCAGCTAGGCGAAGTTGTGGACAAGAACGACTTATGGGAATGCTTGTTTGGACACGTCGCGCAGCAGAAGGCGGCCGAGGCGACGTCGGCGGCCCAGGATGATCGTTTTGAGAACCCGGATGTCATGAGGTTCCTCGCCGGAGAGGCTGCACAAGCCCGCGACAAGACTGCCTGAGCTGGTGTTACTACGCGTCGGCTCACGACAGATGTACGATACCACATGTATACGACGACACTCATGTGTGACGTCCTTCACGGCCCCATACCCCAGCAAAATTGGGGGGAGGACATTGTATTAAGCTTATTTTTTATTTATTGGGGGCATACGTTCTGAGTTGTACATAGTGGAGGAATGCCACCTGGCACATGTTACTCGGTTCTATGAGTATGGCGTCGTTGAACAGCAGCAACAGGAAAGCTGACCGTAGGGATGCAGCGTCAGTCATCTCGGGGTAGATACTCATACATGCCACAGATAGACAAGACTCTACTCATGCGAACAGAGACTAATCTGCACCCATTGTATTGATCCTAAGTCTAATGCGGAAGTGCAACATAATATCTTATCGGAAATATGCGGGTAATATAAGACCTACCTTCATGTACGTATACATATGCAAGCGTGCAGCCGGGCGTAATGCACGCTGCGAGTCCCATCCTTTTTATCACACATCACACACCGGCATATCCTCCTATTGATAGATTGATAGGCGGGCCCGGCACACCGACTTTACGATGATTTGATATAATAACCATCACTTTCGTTGGGGTTCCCTGCTTGAAACTCTTACCATTGCTGACATACTGAGGATTGACTGATTGGGTTGGATTGGTCTGGGTCGGTAGTCATGAGGAGAGGCAGATAGATAGACGGTCGCAGAAAGCGAAAGCGAGAAGGGCGCTGGCTGCAATCGGCTCCGGATACCCGTCTGACTGTTGACAGTTGCTCACTTCGGCTCGGCTCGGGTTTTAGGTGGACTACTGTATGTGTGTGATTTCATCTTGGTTCATCCTGATTCTGACAGTGAATTCAACGTTTCATTTTTCCAGGCATCTGTTTCCCCCCTTCTCCTTCTTTCCTGTCAAGTATAGTGACTCACTACACGTGGCAAAAAGAAGCGACCTCAGGGTTTCTGCTCTGTGGATAATTCATAAAATCTTCATTACCGGATCCCAGCAGTTTGGAGATTGTAGCGGCGGCATCCATCGGCAAGAACCGTCGCTGGTAAGGTGCTGCGACTGCGGCCCGGACATTTGAATAATGCGTAGGGTTAGGTATGCATAGGAGCAGCAGTACGTATTCTACATAGTTAGACAAACAAACAGACGAGTGCCATAGTCGAGGCCAAAATGTCTCTGTCAATTCGTTCTGGAATGTTTCCTTTCACTCATAGCAGTATTGTATGGCTGTCGATCTTTCATGGGGCAACTCGCTTCGGGGTAAAAAGAGCCAAGCAACGGGTACGCTTGCTAGGCTTGCAAGAGTTTCGATGCCAAGCACCCAAGTGCGCTGGGCATTTTTGTGGTTTGCGGTTTTCTAGAGTTTCGGTCCGTGCCTGGAGTTTAGATCCTAAGTCCGGCCCAGGGATTCATTCCACCAAAAGTCAGACCGAGCAAGCAGGGGGGCAGGCATGGAAGATCAAGGATGGGGCCAGCATTTTCTTTTAACGAAACCGATGCTATGCTGCGAGTAATCTTTTTTACCCAGTTGAATGCCGCGCGTTCGGGCAGCATCCGCATGCATGTGTGGGCTTCCGTCGGAGAAATCGCCGGTCAGAAGAAGCACGTACATAGAACGGTTAGCAAATATATTTACATGTTGCCAGGTAGGCAGTTATTGCAGATTCGGCCCGCCAATTGGGTTGAGGCTGATTATGCTTTGAGGCTGTCCGGTCGGGGCATCTGGTTAGGAGTTCCGAGTCTGTTGTCGATCCATTCGACCAGTTCTGGCTGCGGGTTCCCGGCTTATAAACCAGGGTGGAATCCATAACGTAGTCCACATAGTTGTTGACCGACTTTTTTTCTGTCTCTTCTAGTTGACAGCTTATCAATCAAGAAGTTAGTCGCATGCAGGAATAGGAGTCAGGCAACCGAAAGCCTCGTCAGAAAGTAGAAAATGCATAATGCGTTTTCGGTGTTGGCTAAATTCCATTGCCCGAACCCCGTAGGTGAGGAACGGCCGTCCCATCATCAGACGGAATAAGCAAACAGTCAATGGAATAGGCTTGGTAAGCAAAGGCTGCACCAAGCACATGGGTAGCTATGTCTTGGCTAGCCTTGAACCTTGGACCTACAGTAGCCCGTCTGATGTTGTAATCCATCACTTCATTGTTGCGATAGGTAGCACACGGTCAGACGTCATCACCGGGGTATTTGTCGTTGCTTTTTATCCTAGGTATTGCAAAAACGTGCGCCGGGGAGGTAACATGAGAATGCCTACAGTACATATTGCTTGCAGCGTGTGTCAAGCAAGGACCAACGGTTTTGCGATGGGTAATCAATTGCCTCTTCTGGCATTAGCACGGAATGCAATAAGAAAAGAAGAAGGAAAAATTATATTGATGGGCTTTCGGCTTCGGCCCCAGCTAATCAATCTAGCTATTGTACATACATAACTTACCTACAGGCATCCATCGGGGTTCCGTATCGGTATGTGCAGTACCTGTCGGTATGTGTCCCACGTACCCTTCGTTTCAACCAGCTAGCTTGGTCGTAATAGTCATCCATGGCTAGTGCCCTGGTCTGCCTATCCTCCTGCAGGCCTACCACTTGCCAGATCGGGTGCTGGCGCCCACTTCCACGCCTCCCATTCGTTCCATAGCGAACATGCAATATACGGTCCAGGATGGCTATGTGGAGAGTGCGGGGCCCGAGAGTCGAGGCATCATCATGGTATGGAGATGGGTAGGTCAAGTACTCCGAGAGTCGTACTTTTCTCATTACATATCATCTTATCTGGGGGAGCCGCCGCCCGAGTCCATTACTTGAAGTGGCTACCGTCCCGTCGCATTCTGGCCATTTCGCTCCAAATTCCACCGACGAATTCCAGGTTGCTTCACCTTTTTGCTTCCCTCTCTCTCTGTGTCGCCACCTCCCTCGTTGCATCCTTCCAACGTTGTGCCACCCCAGCTTTGGTCGTCTGAATAAGCCGTTGGACCATACGAGTAGTCCTACTGTATTCCCGACTCCGTGTCCGTGGAATGCGCTTGGGTGCCGCCGAGGAACCACTAGTTCGTCTTTATTAACCTTGACTGTCTTATCCTCGACCTTGCGCAAACTCCGAGCTACATTCTTCGCCCTGTCTCGCTTTTCTTAATTCACGAGCCTGTGGAATGAGACACTGAAGAACCGTTGTTATACCTTAATTCTGGTTTGCGACCATCTTGCGATCCATTCGCGCGCAACACCGATAATACCGCCCCCGGTTGGATAATATAGCGACATTCGGACCCCAATACTCGACTCTTGGCTGAGTTGAGTCTTGCCCCGAAGCCAGTCCGCTTCATACTAAAACATGCCCGACGACCCGGTCGACAAGGAGACCAGGCCGGCAGACCCCCTGGCCGAAGCCAACGCCCCCACCAACGCAGAGGAAGTCGCCCCGAAAGTCCTCGACAATGATGCCGAGGAGGAGATCGCTCACCAGTCGGAGCCGATTCAGACCCGGCAGGAGCGCCAGGAGATGAAGCGCACCCAGAGCCAGGCCACCGATTTCAGCGAGTTGACCCGAACGACCTCCAGAGCTTCGGTCCCGCAACAGTCGAAACCCTGGTATAAGCAACCCAACCCGCTGCGATGGGGCTCCATACCGCCCATCCCCAAGGAACGCCAGGTCTCGAGGGAATACAATGCCGGGTTTCTAAGTCGCCTAACGTTCCAATGGATGGCGCCGTTGATGAATGTTGGCTATAAGCGACAGCTTGAGCCGAACGATATCTGGACCGTCAACCCCAACAGGTCTGCCGAGAAGTTAACGGCCAGATTCCAGGAGTCTTTCAACAGGAGGGTGGAAAAGAAGGAGAAGAACCCGTTAGTATGGGCGCTCCACGAAACTTTCTTCCTCGAGTTCTGGATAGGCGGGCTCTGCCAATTCGGTTCATCCATCTTCCAGGTCATGTCTCCCTTCACGCTGCGCTACCTGATCCAGTTTTCGCAAGATGCCTACGTCGCTTCCCAGCGCGGTGAGCCCCCGCCACACATTGGCGCGGGCGTGGGTCTCGTCATAGGAGTGACCGTCATGCAGCTCCTGCAAAGTATGGGCGTGAACCATTTCATTTACCGTGGTATGATGATCGGTGGCCAAGTGCGCGGTATTTTGATTGGCACCATTTTCGAAAAGTCCATGATCATCTCCGGGCGCGCGAGAGCGGGCGGAGAGAAAGCGAAGAACCCATCCGAGGAGTCTTTGGGAGAGAAGGGCGAGGAGAAGGATGAGAAAAAGAGTAAAAGAAGGCCAAGAAGGCCAAGGGTCCTCCTATAAACGATGGCACCGGGTGGAACAACGGAAAGATTGTCAACCTCATGAGTGTCGATACGTACCGTATCGACCAAGCCTCGGCGCTGTTCCACATGATCTGGACTGCCCCTATCACCTGTATCATCACACTCGTGGTGCTGCTCATCAACTTGACATACAGCGCCTTGGCTGGATTCGCCCTCCTGGTTATTGGTGTGCCGGTCCTGACGAGAGCCATTCGCAGTCTGTTCCGGCGCCGAGGTGTCATCAACAAGATTACCGATGAACGTGTGGGCCTAACACAGGAAATTCTCTCTTCGGTCCGCTTTGTCAAATACTTCGGCTGGGAATCCGCCTTCTTGGAGAGGCTCACGGAGATCCGGAACCGGGAGATCCACGCCATCCAGATCCTCTTGGCCATCCGAAACGCCATCAACGCCGTCAGCATGTCACTTCCTATTTACGCCTCGATGGTGTCGTTCATTGTGTACTCGCGCACGCACCCGAACCTTCCGCCAGCCCAGGTCTTCTCCTCCCTCGCGCTCTTCAACGGTCTGCGTATGCCCCTCAACCTGCTACCCCTTGTTATTGGCCAAGTCGTCGACGCGTGGCAGTCCCTCCAACGTTGCGAGCAGTTCCTCCTGAGCGAGGAGCAGGAAGACGAAGCCGTCATCAAGCCGGACCTCGACGTTGCGGTACAGGTCAACGACGCTAGCTTCACGTGGGAGCGGACCACGACTCAGGACCCGGATAAAGCGAAAGCGAATGCGACGAAAAAGGGCAAGACGGCCCCGCCGCCCAGTTCAGACGACACGAGCACCCTGGTCGAGGAACGCGAACCGTTCAAGCTCCACGGCCTCAACTTCGAAATCGGACGCAACGAGCTCATTGCCGTTATCGGCGGCGTGGGTAGCGGAAAGACCTCCTTGTTGTCGGCGCTGGCTGGTGACATGCGTAAAACCTCCGGAGAGGTTGTGCTCGGAGCCAACAGGGCTTTCTGCCCTCAGTATGCCTGGATCCAGAACGCTACGCTCCGCCAAAATATCTTGTTCGGCAAGGATATGGACCGCAAATGGTACAACGAAGTGATCCAAGCGTAAGTACATTCGTTGCTGTTGATCCGAAACTACTTCTTGATCTCGTCCATATACTAATCGGCTTTTTGAAATAGTTGCGCGCTGCAGCCTGACTTGGACATGCTTCCCAACGGCGATGCAACCGAAATTGGCGAAAGAGGTATCACCATCTCTGGTGGACAGAAACAGCGCCTCAACATTGCCCGTGCCATCTACTACGACGCCGACATTGTGATCATGGACGATCCTCTTAGTGCCGTTGATGCGCATGTCGGTCGTCACATCTTCGATAACGCCATCGCCGGTCTTCTGAAGGACAAGTGTCGTATTCTTGCCACACATCAGCTTTGGGTTCTCAACCGTTGCGACCGTATCATTTGGATGGAAGGAGGCAAGATCCAGGCTGTCGACACCTTCGCTAACCTGATGGCCAACGATCCCGGCTTCCAGAAGGTCATGGAGACGACGGCCGTGGAGGAGAAGCACGAAGAAGAGGAGGCCGTGGTTGAGGAGAAGACGGCCGACACTAAGGATAAGAAGAAGAAGAAGCGCGCCCCGGGCTTGATGCAGGCCGAGGAACGAGCCGTGGCTAGTGTGCCCTGGTCCGTCTATGGCGACTACGTGCGAGCCGCAGGCTCTATCTTCCTCGCGCCCCTCGTTTTCCTGACTCTGATTACCTCGCAAGGTGCCAATATCGCGACCAGTTTGTGGCTGTCGTACTGGACGTCCGATAAGTTCGGGCTGTCCAGTGGTGTTTACATTGGTATCTATGCCGCTCTCGGTACTCTGCAGGCCTTGTTGATGTTCGCCTTCTCGATCGAGTTGACCATATTCGGAACCACGGCCAGCAAGGCGCTTCTTCGACAAGCCGTATTCCGGACTCTGCGCGCTCCCATGTCCTTCTTCGACACGACTCCTCTTGGCCGCATTACGAATCGGTTCTCGAGAGACGTCGATGTGATGGATAACAATCTGACAGATGCCATGAGGATGTACTTCTTGACCCTGGCCACCATTATCTCAGTCTTTGCCCTGATTATCGCCTTTTTCTACTACTTCGTTATCGCGCTGGTGCCGTTGGCGATCGTTTTTATCCTGGCGGCCTCGTATTACCGATCTTCAGCCCGCGAAGTCAAGCGCTTCGAGTCCGTGCTCCGCTCTGTGGTTTTCGCCAAGTTCGGTGAGGGCCTGTCGGGTGTTTCCAGCATTCGCGCGTACGGATTGAAGGATAAGTTCGTGACGGAACTGCGCAACTCGATTGACGAAATGAACGCGGCCTACTACCTCACCTTCTCGAACCAGCGGTGGCTTTCCATGCGTCTGGACACGATCGGCAATTTGCTGGTGTTCACCACAGGAATCCTTGTCGTGACGGCCCGGTTCTCGGTCAACCCCTCGATCGGTGGCTTGGTCTTGTCCTACATCTTGTCCATCGTGCAGATGCTGCAGTTCACCGTGCGGCAGCTGGCCGAGGTGGAGAACGGCATGAACGCGGTGGAACGTCTCCAGTATTACGGCAACCAGCTCGAGCAGGAGGCGCCCGAGCACACGGTCGAGGTGCGGCCGTCGTGGCCCGAAAAGGGCGAGATCGTTTTTGACAATGTCGAGATGCGGTACCGCGCCAACCTGCCCCTGGTTCTCAAGGGCATGAACATGCACGTCATGGGCGGCGAGCGTGTCGGTATCGTGGGGCGCACGGGCGCCGGCAAGTCGTCTATCATGTCTACGCTGTTCCGGCTCGTGGAGCTGTCAGGTGGACACATCACCATCGACGGCCTCGACATTTCTACTCTGGGTCTCCACGATCTCCGTTCCCGTCTGGCCATTATCCCTCAGGACCCGACTTTGTTCCGCGGTACCGTACGCGGCAACCTCGATCCGTTTAGCGAGCACACAGACCTGGAGCTTTGGTCGGCGCTGCGCCAAGCCGATCTGGTGCCCCATGACGCCCAGCTCGAGGACAAGAAGGACCCCTCGCGCATCAACCTCGACAGCGTGGTCGAGGAGGACGGCCTGAACTTCTCGCTGGGCCAGCGGCAGCTGATGGCGCTGGCGCGCGCCCTGGTGAGGGGCGCCCGCATCATCGTCTGCGACGAGGCCACGTCGTCGGTCGACATGGAGACGGACGACAAGATCCAGGGAACCATTGCCAACGGGTTCCGCGGCTGCACCTTGTTATGTATTGCGCATCGCCTGCGCACCATTATCGGCTACGATCGGATCTGCGTCATGGATGCCGGGCGCATCGCCGAGCTCGACACGCCGCTGAACTTGTGGAAAAAGGAGGATGGCATCTTCCGCAGTATGTGCGACCGCTCCGGGATCCGGTTCGAGGATATCGCGGGGGCGAAGGATGGGTTGCCGACGGCGGTGGCGTTGGAGGATCAGGGGCGTACGGAGGAAGAGAAGATGTGAAACCCCGCCCGCTGAGCTTGTTGAAGTTTAATCTGCCGATATACCATGTTGTATGCAAGATGATTGGATACACCATCGGCCAGCCAACAACAGGGTTTCATTGCTTTGGATTTTATCATTCATTACCACGGTGTTTTGGAGTCACCAACATATCATCATATAAACATTGGTCGGGTTTGGCGCACATCGATAACGAGATATGGCCCAAAGAGACGAAGGAAAGAAAGAAGAAGTCATCAAATGCATACAGCTTGGGATACTCTGAGTTTAGATACTTCAACGTAACATAACATAACAACATCTGGGTTTCGTACGTACATAGAGAGACATATGCGTACCGGTCTGGTCTAATCAAATAAAAATAATGACAGCATATGACAAATAACATGCAAACAACGTGCGAGGTGAGTCTGTGCCTGTGTCTGTGTAACACTTGTGCTTAGCGTTAGACACACTGGCAAATTCGTATTCGCAACTGTGAGACGCGCGTTCATACACGTTGGCCGCTGAGCTGACGGAGAGAATCGAGAGAGGTTGTGCGGCCGGCTTTTCGCTGACTGGCGACATATCGAAATGTCACATTACACTGGGGATAGAAACCGAGAAAGGGGTTCATTTATCATGTCATCAGATTTGCAAGTTAAACAGAAAAAGATGAAGCCAATAACGAACAGGAGGTTTCTCCCATATCCCAGCCTCTATCGTCTTTCCTGCGATACCCTCACCCTCTCTGAAAAGCAGGCGCAGCTGTCCACCCTCTTCCCCCACCACAGCCCATGGCATCGCCAAACTTTGATTTCCTCTCTTAACCACTCGAGCGATCAGCATCACCCTCGCCATCCAGTCCTCATAAATCGTATTGACATAGATCTCCCTTGACCGGGCCGGTGTAGCCTAGCGGTAGTATCATTACAGTATTGTTAGATTATACTTAAAGGCAAGAGGGTTCGACTCCCTCTGCGGTCACTTTCTTTTTTCTTTTTACTCCTCCCCCTTTTCACCCGTCTCTATCCACCACCACCACCACATATATCATCTTACAGCCAGCAGTCATTGGCCAGTAAAATACGCTTACATGTGTAATTATGTACTGTAAGGCCGACTGGCCAATGGAGACTTAACAATGATTCACGCTTAAAAGCGATCCGTATATAATTTCCGGTACATCGTGGCAGTGCTAGCAACACGCAGACCAATACGTCACTTCGCGAAGTGCACCAACATATTTTAGAAAAAGTAGTATTTACTGTAGTAACGACTAAAAAGAATATGCGATGAGCATAATCAAACCTCCAAACCGAAAACTCCTTTCTTGATGCCCCCTTTTTCTTCCGAGGTCCACCGATGACAGATGTAGTAGTGAGTGATCAGGCCAATACAGAAATCTAGTTCGACCAAGAAAAAGCCGCCCCTTTCGCCCCCTTGTTTATGCGTTCGGACCCTGACAGTGTCGTGGATTTCCTGGTAAAGACGATTCCACCACACCATCCGACCTGATACATTAATTAAAATAGTAATAATAGAACCAAAACTCCCCTGCCCCTGTCTTAAATCTTGCTTAGAATCGTTCCCTTGATTGATCCCACGCTTGAGGGTGAGATGGCGGGAACTCCCGGCCAGGCGTATCATCGAGCAAGTCGTCGAGGAACATGCTGGGCGCCCGTTGGCCCATGTTGGCGGAGCTTGTGCTGATGTTACGGCGCTGCTCAGGACGCGGCATCAGACCAGGCGACTCGGCCGGACGACCCAAGCCCCTGGATTCCGGACGCGCCAGACCACGAGAGTCAGGGCGACCAATGCCGCGGGAGTCAGGCCGAAGATCCGACATGCTGATCGAGTTGTGGATAGACTGCCGCGAGCCTTGGGTCGCAGCTCCTTGGCCGGCAGCATAGAAGCCCGAAGGCAAGAAGGTGGACGAGCGGTTTCCGGCTTGGGTGCCGCCGGGAGCAGTGGGAGAGAAGAACAAGTTGGTCTGGCTGGGCGTAGACGAGGGAACGGGGCCGCGAGTTGTCCTACGCACCCCGCGGCCGGCCGAAGCATTGATAGCGCCCAGTGAACCTGCCGAGGTTTGGTCCGTGTACTTGTAGAACGGACCCGGGTTGCTGGATCCGTTGGCGCCAGGAATGCCCGCCTTGTCATTGGCCATATGCTGGGCCAGTGCGGCACGCTTGACGGATCGATGCAGAAGACAGGCCACTACCGCACGCCACACCAGAACGGAGACACCAATGAATGCCAAGATTGAGCCCACGATGATGAAGAAGGTACCTTGAGGTAGTGTCGACTGGCGCATGAAGGGCGCATTGCGAGTGTCCGGGACGGCCGGAGGCGGGTAGCTGTAGGAACCCGGAAGGGTAGGGAGTGAAGGCATGTTCTTGCCTGGCGAGGTCGTGCTGAGTTTGGGTTTGTTGTCAGCGGTCGTCGGCGATTGTGTTGCCATTGTCGTCTTTTCGGTGGTTAGAGGGGGCAGGTCTGCGGTAGTCTTTGCCCCTGTTGTTTGTTGTGCTGTCGTTGGTTTCGAATCGGTGGTTGGGGCAGGAGCGTTGTTGCCGTCCGTCGTTGGTTGTTGTGGTTGTGGTTGAGCAACAACGGTAGCGGCAAACAGCGCCAACGTAGTTGACAGGAGCAATGCCCGCTTCAACGAGGGGCGTGACCGGGACATGGCGGGCGAAAAGGATATACACCGGCGAGTAATGATTCTTGAGACGAAATGGATATCGCGTGTTACAGCGAGTGTCCGAAACGAACAGGCAAGATCGGGGCTGTGTTATGGCAATTGTCCCAGGTCTAGGTAATGAATACCGTGTAGTTTTGTGGATGAGCGGGAGTGGGCTCCGGCTCGCGTTCTGGCCTTTCCTTTTCCTCAGACGCACATTCAAACGGGAGGCGCGACACGGGATGCGACAAAGCGAATGAGGGAGTCCAAGTCGGGTCGTCGGATCGCAGTGTTTCAGTGCGAAGTACCGGCTACCGAAGCAGCATCAAAGAGCGTACAATAAGTGAATGGAGGGGCGCAGGTGGAAGAAAGAATGAAATTATTATGCTAATGGACAGAACGATTAGAAGAACCTTGCAGCGATCTTAACGACGTCGCATGGTGTTTTTGCCCGAGTAGAAGTGCTTTTCCGTCCCACGCCGACAGGATGTGTGTGTGTGAATAGTGGTGTTTCCGCTGTAAGTGGGAGAAACATGAAGGGAGGTGGTATGGGTACCGTGTTGTGGACTGGAGTGGACTGACTGGGAGAGGGTGGGCAGTGGGTAAACGAGATGCGAGAGCGCTTGGGGGACAATACGATGCATTATCCCCGAATCAGAAGGGGGAAACGAAAAAAGGAGTGGAGCGGCTGGTGCCAAAGTCTCAGTTGGTAATAGTCTCCCCCATAGTTCCAGGTCCTAGCACTGATCACTGGTCCCAGTTGGGTCCCAGTGAGAAGAAGGGTCTTTTTTAGGTGCGTTTTTTCTGTAGCAACTGGCTGACCCAGGCCCAGCCTACAGGCTAAATGTCTTCATTGCAGCTGAACCGCGCTGCCGTTACTCAATTCGGCTTGCTCTGCCTGCGCCGAGAACTGCGCGCTGCGCCTGCACTCTGCGCTGCAATCAGCCACCGGCCGGTTGGCGACCGCTTTGGCAGGTGGCCAATCTATGCTGTGAAAGGCTGCACAGCTTCTGGGCTGACAGGAAACGCCCAGCGCAAGCATCGGCAACCCGTAGAAAATAAAAAAATCACCCTGACCATATACTAGCGATGCTATTCTTGGGAGCAGGCAATTGACCAGCACCGGGCCCGTGTTACTGTTACCCTCATTTTAGACATCAGCTCATCGGCGAACAGTAGATCATCACGTAATGACGCTGCATCATTCCTATTCGGATAATTGTATTTCAAGAATCTCATTCCAGAGTCCTCTGACTCGCGCGGGTGAAAACGATTGGTGCCTTGATTGACTTTTTTCTCCTGGTTGCTACCGCGACCAGTCTGCAAAACACCGATGGGATGCATCGAGTTCATGCAAGTCCAGTGACGTCGCAATCTAGAACCCCATATGCAACTTTGGGGGTCCTGCATTCAATGGGGGCGCGCTCAGCACCCAAGCCGAGCCAAGCTTTATGGGGCCTGCAGCAGCGCGCTTTCTTTTTTCGGACGCCGGAGCCATTAAGTTCCAGGGCGGTCAAAATTTCCAGCTCGACTTTCAACTTTGAGCTGCGAATTCTGCCGGAGGGGCCTGGAATCTGCAGTAAGGTCTGGTATACCATACTGATTGCTGCTAAGCGCAATTGACGATACTACTACGAACGAACAGTAAATCGAAATATTTCTTCCACGACACCTCTACCTCTCGAATACCGATTGCTTTGAGATCGAAAATATGGGTGTCGCCAAGAAAACCCGCAAGTTCGCCGCCGTCAAGCGCGTCATCGGCAAGCAGGACGCCCGCCGACGAGAGAACGCCTCCAAGGGCGAGGAGAAGAACCCCCAGAACCCCAAGTCGAAAGCCAAGACCGAGCTCGTCCGCGAGGTGCCTCAGATGCCCTCGTCTATGTTCTTCCAGGCCAACTCTGCGCTTGTGCCGCCTTATAATGTCCTTGTGTAAGTCCTGGTCCTCCCCTTTGGTTTAGAGCTGCCAATGCATGCATGCGCCTGCACAGAAACCAATCTTGCTAACCACGATTTCTTCTAATAGGGATACAAACGTACGAACCGATTCCCTCCCGCGCGCTCTGCGCCATTCCCTCGAGATCGCGCCATACTGACCGACCTATGTTCTTCTAGTTTTTGTCGCATACCATCCAGCGCAAGCTGCCTCTCCGTACGTGCCGAGTCTCCGAACGAACTTCGCGGACACCACTTTACTAACGGAAATAATATCTAGTTGAATCCATGATGGATGTCCTCCTGGCGAAAGCCAACCCCATCATCAGCGACTGCGTCATGGGCGAGCTCGAGCGCCTGGGCCCCAAGTACCGCCTCGCCCTGCGCATCGCGCGCGACCCCCGCTGGGAGCGTCTGACCTGCGACCACAAGGGCATCTACGCCGACGACTGCATCGTCAACACGGTCATGAAGCACCGCATCTACATCATCGCCACCAACGATAAGGACCTCAAGAACCGCGTGCGACGTAAGTATCAATTTCGAATCTTTTCAGGGGCGTAGGAGCTAACCGTCTACATACAGGCATTCCTGGTGTCCCTATTCTGTCAGTGGCCAGGGGTAAATACGTGATTGAGAAACTACCGGAAGTGACTACCTAAGTCTGTTCCATCCTGTTTCGTAGTAAAAAGCCTTCGTCATTCGCATATTAGATTTTAGGGATCGGGGTTTAAGGCGTCCAGGGGTTTTTATTTTGGGATCAACCAAAAATATTTGTCAGTTTTCTCGAAATGCTGTTTCCGCATGAAAGAAGCATTGCAGTGGCGTTATTTCGGCATGAAGGGTAGAAGAAGATGAAAAATGCAACAGGCCCTGGGATTCAACCCATCGCCGAGCCCACGATCATCAAACTTAATACGATGGTCACGTAACGATAATAACAAGCTTCTCAAGAGTTAAGGATTTAATATCCGATAATTCGCTACTGGCTAAGCAGGCTGACTGAGTGTGTGTGTATGTGCGTATAGACATCGTGATATTATATCCTAGGCGTGTGCTCTCTCATCCCCATCTCTTTAGGGTGGAGGCACAAGACCAAATTGGATGGAATGTTGCTTCGGACTTTGGCTATGTACAAAGAGTGTTGCCGAAGCTCTTCTTCCTCCCCCTTATCTCCTCCCCCTTATCTCCTCCCCCTTTCTCTTTCTCTCTCTTAACCTCACCCATTCCCTTTATAAGACAAGCCGGGCTCTTTCTTATTAAACCCGGGTAGTTTCTTCCACGATGCAAAGCGTAAGCCCATCGGCTCGTCTCCCCTCCCAGCTCTCCCTTTGGGGTGATGGGGTATTATCTAATTCATTCCCTTGCCGAAACCTGAGCTGTTCAAGGGTGGTTGACGTGAGAGAAAACCAGAGGCGGTGTCGATCGAGCTGAAACAACACTCGTCCCTGTTTGTGGTGCAAGACGCCCTCCCATCACTGGTCTATCAGATCCCATCGCATCCTGCATCGTCGACGTCCTGCCCATGCTCCATGCATCGCAAGCTGTGATTCGTCCAGTTTCAGCAACGACGAAACTCGGTCTTTCTGAGTATCGCACGACATGCGACGGCATTGCATGCGTGCCCCTTCCTGAACGCCATTCCTCTCTTGCTGCTTTCGTCAACGCTTTGCCCCAGGCGGCAAATACAAAACATCTCAGAGCTTGAGAATATCAAGAACCGCGAAGTAAAGAAAACGTAGTGTACAAACAGACTTCTTTTGGTTTTCCCCTGTACTTGCGATTCTTTGCTGCAAAGGCAAGCAGGATAGTGTGAAAGCAAAACCAGCCCTGTATGCATATATACCAGAATTGGAAAACAATTTGCGTGACCCGTACTCCATGCAAAACAAAATGTTGACGTCGGTGAAACATTGCCACCAAGGCAAAAAGATCGCAGTAGACACTTGGGTAGGGGCGAGGTTGGAGGATGGTACAGTTGAAGTGATCCAGTGTGGTGTTCGAAGCCAAGGTGGAGGGTGGGCTTAGTTGAGGAACCCCTTGCAAGCTGCAGTACCGCAAAGACAAGGGATACGGTCTAGACTGCCAATTTCTCGCTCGAACTTGTAGTCGTAGGTCAACTCCTCGTCTGCAAAGCAATGTTAGTTAAGACTCTGGGCCACGTCATGGGTATAATGCAGGGGCATCTTCTGGACTTACTCTGAGCGATGTCCCGTAGGGCATAGATGACAATTCGCTTGCTTCCTTCCACCTTGATAATCTTGGCCGTACAGTTTGGCATGCAGCTGTGGTTGATGAATCGGGCAATGCCACCCTTCTTGGTCGCATCGATGACGGTGTTGTCGTCAATGCGGAAGAGGTAACTACTACCAATTCCACTCTTGAGGTATCGATTTTCCCGAATCTCCGCAATTTGCTGCCGGACCTCCTCGCCAACATACTCGATAATCATATCGTCCTTGTTGATGTTCTCCATAGTATAAAGACCCCAGTTGTGGATGGCAGACCGGGCGAACTTGACGGGCTTCTTCCGCTTCTTAAGCTGGTTGAATCGCAGAACGTCCGAATCTTGACCCAGAGACCGCTTTTGGTCATTGAGATCAGCCACGAACCGTCGGTTGTTCACACGATTCGCTCGAGAGTTGCCCTTAGCCAAAAGCTTCTCCGCTGCAAGCCTGGCAGCTTCGGCAGCGGAGGCCACCGGATCTTTGCCATTCCTTGCAGCACGTGCTTGTCGTTCCTCCCTTTGCTTCTGGATCTTGAGGTGATGTGGGAGATACTTTGATTTCTCGGAGTTAAGAATCTTCTTGACACCTTCGGTACGGGCACTTCCGGTCGAGTTCGGCACGTAGTAGCCTTCAATAACCAGCGGTTCCTCCTGTTTGCGCGCGGGAGCGTTGAGTTCCCGTATTCGGTTGTGTTTCCATATCCAGAGACGCGGGTCACCAATGTCGCTAGTAGGGAATTTCTTCCCGAGCCTCGCCAGATCAGGCCCGTCCTTCGGATCCATGGGTAACGCCATCACAGACGCGATGTCCAGCTTAAACTTATCGGGAAGCGCCATTGCGGGAACAATGGCGTCAGAGAAACGTTCATCTCTGACGATCGGTTCGCTGTCCTCCTTCAAAGCTGCCTTGAGGACCACCTTCTCGGGAACTTCGTCTGGTTCCACTGTCTCTTCTTTCTCCGCCTGCTCTAGCGCCTCTTCGACGTACGCCTCTGCCTGTTGTTGCTTCTTTAGAGCCTCGCGCTCCTCGAAAAGCTGTTTCTTGGTCTTTTTCTTGGCTTTGGCGGCAGCTGGCTTCTTCTTCCCCTTTGCACCCTTCTCCGTTGCTGGTTGCGCAGAGCTGGGTGTTTGCTCCCTCTCGCCGTCGGCATCAGGAATAATAACATCAGCGACATCGTCCGAAGCTGGAAAGTCTGTTTCGAGAGTGCCAATAGTGACCCCGAAGAGTTCTTCATCCGTCTTCTTCTGCCTCTTAATGGCAGCTTCAACTTGGAGATCCAGTTTCCTTTTCTTGGTCCGCACGGGACCGTCGTTAAGCGCGAAGCTGGCTTCTGTCATCGAATCGTCGAAGCCATCTTCGTCGGTGCTCATGCGACTGCGAGGGCGCGACTCGGGCTCCTCCGTATCGCGGGCCAAAGAGTCCCTAGTCTCCGCCTCGTTTTCGGACGCTTCATCGTCGCTATCCGGCGCAAGACGATGGTGTAGGCCACGGAAGGTGCGTACCGGGGCAGCTCGTTTGCGACCGAATGGATCGGCGAATCCGTCGTTCCGTCGCGCCGCAGCCTTTGACTTCCGAATGCGAGGAAGGGCGGTGACGTCCAACCGTGCAGTTCGCCTTTCTATGGGATCTGCTCGGGAGTTGGGCGTGCTTACAGGCGTGGGCTCGTCTTCGTCGACTATCGTAACAGATGGGCCCATAAGCTCAAGAGGATCTGGAAGATTGAGCTTGCGACGCTTAGCAGCGTGATTGGGATTGGTAGGATCCAAGAATGTGTTGAGTGATGGTGCGGCGACCTTGGTACGGATGTGCCTGATGAGGTGCTCTCTAAGCTCCCGGCGCACGATCTCGACAGCTTCATGTACAGGATCAAAGTCCTTTGCTCGTTGTTCTTTCTCCTCCTTCTGAACAGCCTCCTCATCTCGGCGCCGTATGTCTCGCTCGGATCGGATTCGGGGTTGGGGTTCGGGTGCGGGCTTTCGCTCGGGTTCACTTCTTTGGCGCGTATGACCGGCTGTATGGGTGTGACCGCTGGCCGCCGGCGGATTGCCGTTGACTAGGGTCATGGCCATTGTGTAGTTGAAGAAGGCGCTTCCGTTCGCGGACCTGTAGCACCTATAGGCCTCCTCCCGACCTCGCGTGTTGTCGGGGAACACAATGTAATATCCACTCCGGTCAGCGCGGATGTCCTCGATGAGGTACGATTTAAGACGTTTTCTCATATGTGCAATTGTCGCAGCCATCACTGGCACATTGACCCCGGATACGAAGACATAGGGCTCCGTGCGCAGCTTCTCGGATATTGGTTGCAACTCGATCAGAGACGACTTAGGCTTGTCGGGCATCGCGAAGTTAGAATGTGGCTCAGGTGTCGACGCAGCAGTCTGGCGAAAGGCAGCCGGGCCCCTGGGTGCTGTTGGTGGAGCTCGCGCAAGTCCTTCGATAGGACCCTTTGGTCGAGCCGCCGGCGCAGCAGATTGCGGAACGGGTGTGCCACGTTGAGAGCGCATCGCAGCGGAGCGTTGCTGTTCCTCCCTACCTCGTTTCAGGACATTCTCGAGCATAAGGCGGCTCTTCTTGCCGTCGCGATCAAAATCGACTTTGATCTGGTTCGACTCAATCCTACGCCCATTCATGGTTTTCACGGCTTTCCTGGCGGCATCAACAGCGGAGATGGCTACTGGTCGACGCCCGGGTTTGCAGTCTCGGTAACGGAATGTCGCAAAGCCAAGGTAGGCACCCGTCTCTGGGTGCATCTTGTTGCTACTTTCGGCTATCTCACCATAGGTGCTGAAGCCTTGGGCAATCTTGGAAAAGGTGACCAAGGGGTCGAAGCCACTGACTACGATTTGCGTTGGAGGGCCGGGCCCAATCGACGTGGCAGGGTCATACGGATACGCTTTAACGTTGTACGGAGTTTGGCGCAGTCTGGCCTTGGCCAGGTGGAAATCGACATTGATATAGTCGAGCCAACTGCCTTTGCCAAGTCTGGGGTCTTCCGGGGGAGCGTCATCTTCCTATTCAGCACAATTCGCATTAGCCAGAATTCTCATTATTATTTCATTTCACACAAGTCAGATGACGCTCCCCCTCCAGACACTTATAGACATGTATATATATGTAGTGTGGTTTACATACCGAACCGATATCTGCGTAAACGGGCTTCTTGGATTTCCTGTCGGTCGAAGACAAGAGTTTATCGGTCAACGGATCGTAGGTGCGTTTGGTTCCCTTGATCTGGCGGGCCGGGTCGCGGGCCGGGATACGCTCAACGATGCCATGTCGGTGCGCCGACGATGACGATGTGGACGTCGTGGTATGAGAGGCGCTCGTGCCATCTTGGGTTCTGGTGACTTCTGAGAGTTGAGAAGTGCCATATGTGTTTTGCTGCTTATTGCGGTGCAGGTTGGCCTGGCTGGAAGGCAGCATATGTGAAGAGGATGGGGAAGAGCCTGCATTGGTGAGTGGGGTGAGATTGCTGTTGGAAGCATGCGATGAGAAGTTGTTCAGCGAGGCTGATTGGTTGTTGGCACTGAAGACTGAAGAAGTGGTGCTGGTATGAGAGCTGGCGGAGCCAACGCCGTTGAGGATGTCTCCTTGTGTTGACTCGGTATCATCAGTCGGAATGGGTGGGTGCGCGGCATCAGATGTGGACAGGTCGGACTTGGCATGGCCATCGCGTGGACCGTATGCAGAGGGTATCGAAGAAGACATTCTAGGATCGCGGTCGGCGGCATCTGAAGACGCTCTGGACTTTGCTCGCTCCCGTTCAGTGGCTTTTTCTCTGGCAGCGCGAGGGGCGGCAGGGAAAAACTGGGCGAAACCCGCGCCGGATGCGCTTGGAGCCATATTCTTTTGGTTCGCGAATTGCGATGTCTGGTTTTCTCTACTGCCTCAATCCACCAACCGTCATCATCACTCACAGAGAGAGGAAGGCTAGATGACGCCCTTCATCGAGAACGTAAGCTGGAAGAGGATCGCGATTGAATTTTTTCTAGGTTGGTCGTGGGGGAAGCGGTGGGAAAAGAGGTATGAGAAGACGCGAGATTGTCTTCTACGGTCCGTCCACGCGACAGAAATGAGATGCAAAGGTGACGTGTGGAGCCCCCAAAAACCAAGGCGACGGAAGTGATACAGCTGGCCCCAGACCGCAACACAAGGTCGAATAAAGAAAAGATAAGTGGTAAATGGTTGTCGCAAGGAGGAAAGCTGCCGAAAGCCCCAGTCGAATTGTCCAGTTCCAGGGTGTCCCAAGGGGATTTCTTGGGGGAGAGATTCAGACTTCAAAGAGGTCGGAAGTCGAAGATCGAAGATTGAATTGACACAACCTCAAAGAACGCTGATGGAGCCGAAAGCCAAATTAATCTGGGCCTGTGGATTCGCTGGAGATCCCAGACACTGACACTGAGGCACCTTATTGAGTGCTGACCGGTGTCAGAAACAGGTACTGCTGCCACGTAAAATGGGTGGGAGTGGTACAAGCATGCCAGTTCAAAAGGCACATGAAAAGCAACGAGAACTTGGCCAATGCGTCTTTTCCCCCAGCCACACATCTAACTTTGGTATCACTGAGCAACCTCTAGGCATGGAGTTCTGCCACAATCGGGATTGGGGTCCTCAGCGATTTGATTCGACGGGATTTATCCAGATATCCATTTAAGAACAAAAATAGGGGGAGGAATAATATTAATCTGCATGGTCGCGTCATTCTCTCGCCAAGTTGAGGCCTACAATGCCCAATGCCGGGATGCATCAATCGCTCACTCGTGGCATCCATTCAGAACCCTGCATTCAACATCTGACCTCTCAATAGCCGAGTATTGGACAACAAAAAGAATTCCGTTTGCAGCCAACATTTCATATTATAAGTCACAAGTGAATAATTTTCGTTCTGAGCGCACAAAGTACGGAGTACCGTACATATGGACAATTGCTGCATTCATCCACAGGGGTTACATTCTGGCGAGATTTTCCCATATACTTACCCCGTGGGCTGGCTGCCAATGTAAAAGTACGTTTGATTGACTGGCTTAGGTATCATTAACGCATTAAGCTCTCTACTGAGCTTATTTCAGGTACGAGGGAGGGAGTCTATATACAGCCTCATCTATCTCGAGACAATTAGGACACACGCATACACAATTGCAGCAGATACTTATATCGGTCATTGAACTTGAATAGAATTATCCAGAAATGTATAGACTTATCAAATACATCTGACAACGTCAAAACACTCTCAAGTCATTTGCGAAAAGGGACTGCCTACAACGCTGTGTGACACATGCGTATAAGAAAGCGACTGCGAGTAATACTGGTTAAGTTTACGTAGATACCGTGACGATAGGAGGTGTGCCATGATGGATACGAAATAACATACAATGAATGATTCAGTCAATCTCAATACTAGAACTGACCACCATCGCGACTCTGTGATGAGGTCCGAACCACCTATCTTACAGTCGATATTCTACTCACCGAATCTTTCCAATCCTCAATTCCTTCCAGCCAGCTCCGTCCCTTCCCTTGCCGTCCCCGCAACTTCCGTCATCCTTCATGTGCCGTATTCGCCGGCCCAGCAAATATCAGTTGCATACCTCCTTTCCCAACTCATTTCCGCACATTCGTCGACGCGGACTGAGACGGGGGCGACCCGACCATCATCCAGGCAGCCCACCCCACGAGGGCCGCAATGGCACCACCGCCGAGAACCATGCTCCTATACATATTTGATTAGCCCAAACCGGCACTACCTCCTTCTAATAACCCGGTACAGCAACGCCATCCAATAGTAGATAGACCTTGCTTCTTATAGGCCATGACTAAGTAGATGACACATTCTTGAACTTACATATTGCTCATACCGCTCGGCCCTCCTCTTCTCTTCATCGCGGTACTCGGTAAGGTATCGATAGGCTTGGTACCGAGATCATCCTTATCCGCGTAGTATCTCCGGAGAGCCGGCACTGGTCGTTGCGCAAGACCGGCACGGCTCCGTATGACGCGGACGCCGGAGCGGGTAACTGTTGTGGCAAACGACATCGTATGTGGTTGTTAAGTGAGGTTTCTTAATCAGACAGACGAGTGTGCTGTAAAATATTACGATTATGGCGTATGAGTTTGGTATAGATAACTGCCGTCAACCTCACGAGGCTGCAGCAAAGACCATTTTATACAATCCCAGAGGAATGACCTTTGCGCTACGGGCATGCCTCGGGAGGGATGTCGAAGTCACGGTGACGGCATGAGTCTTGAAAGTGGAGCTTCCAGTATACGGTAACTTCACCTAGCAAAAGCCACAGCACAAGTACAGTAGGCCAAACTTCAATTCGATGTAACCTGACAGTTTATAAATGCATAATGAAATACTGCTTCTGGTCGTGGCTGGAAAAGATTTCAGTCCATATAGACCACGCCTCGTATGGCGTGTTTGCCTTGTTTTCCCAATCCGTCCAGGGTGTGTTCCCGTGTGTTGTCGTGTAGAAGCGACAGTTGATGCTGTCCGTCGTGCATGTAATGACCCAACAATGAACGCCGACTTTCCGATTTAGTTAAATACAGTCATAACGCCTCGTACACTCGTTCAAATGCGGTCTCGCCTCTTCCCCTTTTACATAGGCAGTTGCATCTCGAACTCATCATCATCTTCCATTGCTCCGGGAAGTCCTCCACCGACTCCGTCAAGCTCGTCCTCGTCCTCTGGGCTGAAGATGGACAAGAAAGGAACGCGCTCCTTCCACTGCTCGTCTTCGGCCGCAGCCAAAGCCTCCTTGCTGCGGGCAAACCGGGTAGGGGTAATGGTCCTATCCGAGTCGTTGGAAGTGACTGTTTCCGAACGAGCAAACCCCGCCGCCTTGGGCTTGAACTGGGGCACGGGTGGCTTGATCTGAGGTCTCTTTGTTGTTTGCTGAGCAAGTGCCGATGCGGTTGCCCGGCCCTTGTTGTAGCCAATCGTGGTGCGTGAGTTTGCTTCAATGTGTCGAATCTCCATGGATGTCTTCTTGGCCACAACAGGTCGAGTCACGAGAGGATGCCTGGCCGTTCGCAGAGAAGGGATGAACGAACCCGTTGTCTTCTTAGGAGCAACTGCGGGGAGTACGCGACTCGCCTTGCGCTGCATCGACTTGGTCGTGTCATCCATAGAAAGGGCTTTGGCAGCATTCTTGGATGCAAGTGACGATAGAGGCCTGCGGACCACCGATGCCTGGCTTGCTGGCCTGGACTTGCTGGATGTCGTATCGGAAGCGACCTGCTTCTTCTTAAGCTGATCTTTGGTTTCTGGGACATCTTCGACAGACCACTCCATACTCTGCATGGACTCCATTATCTTTCGCTCACCCTCTTCCAGGGCTTTGCGGTTTCTCTCCTCCAACTCCTTGTCTGCCTTAGACTTGCCTTCATTGTCGACGGGGTTGTAGTAGTACTGGTAGTGGCCCTTGAATAGATTCTCGGGCTTCAGAGCCTCGAAGGTCAGTCCACCATCAGGGAAAACATCCGATTCATAGGGCAAGTCCTTGGGCTTCGGCGGGCAGTATTCGGGCTCCTCGTCGCTCAAGTTATCTTCCACTTCTGCATGCACCTGAAGCTTCTGGATCTCAGCCTGCGGCTGCTTCTGCTTAGGTCGAATGGTACCTGGCGCCTTGATTTGCGACTTCTCTAGATCCTGAATGACGCTCTTAACGTTCGTAGGTGCAGCCCCCTTCGCCTTTGCATTCGTTGTCTTGTTCCCGAGAGCAGGGCGGACACGCGGTTCTATACCAACGGGAATTAGTTTCCACAATGACTGGCGAATCGGTTTGGGATGGGGTTAATGATGACGTACCACAAGGCGTCACGAAGTTCGATTTATCCATTCCTTTGAGGCCTTTGGAAGTCCCCATGACATTCTCGTTGCCCTTCGTACGATTGCCATTTCCCAGGACGCTCTTAGCACCTCCGAGAACATGGCCGGCGTTCTCGTCATTCAGCGGGATCTTGACCGGCGTCTTGGGGTAACGAGACCCAGCAGGTCGGTTGGCCTGCTGCTGCTTGAGTGCTGCTCCATTGTGGTGATGAGCCACCAGGTTCTCTTGATCGCGTGCAACCAACATGTTCGTGATCGGCCGGCACGTAATTTTACCGTAGCTAGCTCAGGTATGATAAGATCAAAAAGCTCGGTTTGCCGCGAAATTAATTTCGATTCCCTCAGAGTGCAATAGGTATAGGTCACATCAGCATTATGGTAGATATCCAACGACCTGAGGCGAGTGGGTTTGTTGATGGTTGACGGTGGCAATCGATAGAAAATATCGCGTTACCGTGGGTGACTTTGATAAGCTTAGGTCGCGCTGGTGGTTCTCGGGTTCTCGTGTCTGGTACAAGCAACAGAATGTTTAATTGCCGGAGCTTGTGAAGATTGGGAGCATCGGGACGCGGAATATTTGGATATCGTTAACACGGCAACGACATGCACGGAATGCCGACAGTGTGTCTCTTTTCGGCTAAGACAATTGGAAGCAAATATGCACTAGTGTCTTTACGAGTACCCTTGTACTGTTTCTCCAGCCAGCTGTTTTCGGCGAATCAAACAGCAGCAACACCCCTCCTTTTTTTAGGGGTTCGCCTGCTCTATTGATTGCAGCTCTTGAGGAGGGGCCAACTGCCAACCGACTAGGTAGGGGGAGGGAGGGGAGGAAACTATGTACAGGCCAGGTTGAAGTCGACATACACTTTAGGCGCTCGTACTCGTTCCGAACCACGAGATGATGGACATGATGACACTTTTGGTATGCAAGTGTGGAGGTTAGAATGATTGCATTAATTTCACCTTTTCAATATTCAGGTGCATATTCTCTGTTGTAGTGCCTAGCACCTAGCTGTACCGTCTAATTATGCTCCAGTTGACGTCGCATGTATGGCTTAATTATCTCAGGTACTGGCATCATTTCCGGTGAAGTGAAGTAAGTTCCATAGCGTACCACGTACTTCTTCTGTCCCACGCAGCGGACACCACGCCAACACACAGGCATGCACCAGACCCAAGCAGACCTCTGGAGACCTGAGAGATTGACCCGACCAGACCAAACCAACCGGACCTTCCAGGCACCTGGCTAAGGGTGGTAAGGTTGGTTACAGGCTAACAAGGGGAATGAATAGGCACGACCCTGCCAGGCTCCTCCTCCCTTTCTTTCAGCAGAGCAGACAGTGTCAATCAAGCCATTGATTAATCGACCGCTTCTCCCCTTCTCTCCCCACAACCAACCTACTAAGCATTCAACAACTTCATCCCCAAACTCTTCTCTCATTTCTGTCATCCTTTTTTGACTTGTAGCATTCGAGCCTCGCTTCTATTCCCAGAAACCACGACTAAACAACACTCGCCATCATGGATCGCATTAAGGAGGTTAGCAGCTACCCAGACACCTTCTCCCTTTCACGACTGTTCCCCATTTTACCCCACCATCGCCATCGTCGTCAGAAGCCAATGCGCAGGCCGCCAGGTTGCAGCCTGCACAGCTCCTTGGACGACGACACGCGCACCCGATCCAGCGACTCATTCATCCCTACTGCAATAAAATCTAATATGCTGGGTTCATGACTAACTGTAATGGCTTGATAGAAAATGAACTCGCTCCGTCTGGAGGCCGACGAAGCCGCCCAGAAGGTCGAGGAGCTCCAGGCCAAGATCAAGGCTCTCGAGCAGGAAAACCTGGCCAAGGAGCAGGAGATCACCTCCCTCTCGCACAAGAACGGTCTCCTCGAGTCCGAGGTCGAGAAGCTTGACACCTCGGTCAAGGACCTCAAGAAGGCCGCCGACGAGGGCCAGACACATGGTACGCAGAACGAAACCCTGCAGCGCAGACTGCAGTTGCTCGAGGAGGAGGCCGAGGAAGCAGATAAGACTCTTCGTGAGGCAAACGAGAAGTAAGTCGGCCAAGCCAATAACCCCCTAATCCTGCTTTGAAAAACGGTTACTAATGGAGCTTTCGAAACAGGCTCCGCCAGACTGACGTAAAAGCCGGCCACTTTGAACGCAAGGTGCAGGCTCTCGAGCAGGAGCGGGACCAGTGGGAGTCCAAGTACGAGGAGATGGCCCAGAAGCACACCAAGCTGAACAAGGACTTCGAGGACTTGCAGAACGAGGTCGCCAACATCTAAGCCCCGGCGCCCCCCGTCATGATTCGGATCTGACGAGTTCTTGGTCGAGTCAAGGTTCCGGCTGGCTGTATGGGAGCATTGCGAGAGGAGAAAGGGGTAAATGCGTGTTGTTGTTGATGTTGGAGGATACACGGGCGTGGAAGAATTTCGTCTACTACCCCGAGCAAACATTGCATTATTTCGTCGCTGGCCTACGATGGTTTCTTCGCAAGGCTGTTGGTTCAGCGGCTCGACACGGGTTTCTGTCTTTTGTTCTAGAGGAGAATGTAATCGCCGAGAGGCCACCACATTTCAGGACTGATCACAGGATCGTTTATACCAAGACACAAACACACAATGACCCCCTAATCGACCCAATGGCTCCTAAATCTTGAATGTGACTGGCCGACTGACTATTACTCTCCTTCTTTCCTCTTATTTGCGAACGACCGCTTCTTCGCCGACTGTTTTCGACCAGCAAGCATCCGGTCTGCCTTGGTCTCATACTTGAACTTGGGCTTCTTCGCCTTTCTGACCTTTTCCACCACCTTGCCCTGGGCTGCTCGCCTTGATTCATTGGCTTTGCGCTCTTCCTCCTCCAACATCGCCTGCTCCTCTTCCGGCCTGTATAATCCGTCTCTCGAGACACTGACCGATTCTACTGTGACAGATGTGTACTTGTCCTCGTCGATGAACTCCTCTTCGTGGTCTACCTTTTCCGCCTCAAAGGCAACAGGGGCGTCAGGCAGGCCGTCCCATTCTTCGCCGAGCTTGCTTGCGTCATCCTCCGCTTCGTCGTCCGAGTCTACGCCGCCTGCTCGGTCTGCGGTCCGTAAGAGTTCCTGGACAGTCTTGACATGGTTTGCTACTTCTTGCCTGCGACTCTCGCGATGCTGTCAATAGTGTTAGCGTTGATCAATTCGTAGAATTTCAAGATATCCATTCTTGAAATAAAATCTGTAGCTTACCTCTCTCCTCGCATCGACCTTCTCCTGCCGTGCTTGCTTCGCCGCTTGCTCTTGCGCAATCTTTTGACGCTGCACCTTGCGCTTATGGAAGCCGGTCAGGTAGTCGGAGCGGGCCTCGGGGTCGTAGCTGATTTCCTCGATCGCATGGGCGTTCTTCCGCTTCTTGGACGGTGCGTGGAGGATATTCTTCTTGGGGCGCGGGCGCGCGAACATTTTGGCGGGATGTGGTGGTTGTTTGGCTTCTAGGCGGGGTTGGTAGGAAGGGGAAATTGGGAAAATGCAAAAGTAGCCCCAGTAGGTTGACCAGAGCTCAGGGGATCTATGGTTTTATGTCGTTGAAGCGAATAATGTTGAAGTATTCTGCTCGTTCATGAAATATATCGAGTTGCCGCTTTCTCGAGACGCTCTGCCACCTAAAATTCTAGACTTTCTTGCCCACTGAAAGCCGCTAAAATCAACTAACTTTACAGGGGACCGGATATGCCTAGCCTTGCAGATTGGCCGTGTTTTGGGGGCCAAGCGGAACTTGCCGCACAGACGCAACTGCAGCAAGAGGTAACCAGCAGCATGTGGACGTCAACTCTTGGTTGGAGCTTAAACAACGGCCGCAAGTGAATGAAGCTCTCATCGAATCGAATCTAACCAAACCCGCCATCAACACCTTCGAGACGCAACCACGATCCTTCACACAATCACGATGCGTTTCTCGTCTACCGCAGCCGTTGCTGCGCTCTGCTGCGCTGAGGCGCAAGCATTCTCCAACACCTCGCCGTTCCTACTGTTCTCGACATCAAAGTACGTAATCCCTCATCATCACTATCATCAACAAATCGCCTCGGCAGCTACTTATGACCACGCACACACATGCATTGCATCCATCTAACCCTTTACGCCCCTTAGACTCGCCGACTCGGCCACCCAAGACCAGGCCCAGATTCAGAGCAGCGCATCCGTCACCAAGCTGGCCACCGACATCCTCTCGAGCTGCCCGACGGACCGCTACCTCCTCGTCACCCAGCCGAACCTGCACGCGGCGCACCTGCGCTCCTCGAAGTCGGCCCCGCGCCTGCAGCACACCCTGAAGAGCGCGCAGGTCGCGTCCCGCGTGTCCGTGGCCGAGGTCGCGGGCGCCCTGGACACCAAGGCGCTGTCGAAGCTGATCAAGGAGTCCTGCGGCAAGAAGGCCTCGGTTGACGAGGTCACGCTCGAGGCGATCCCTACGGCGTCCAGCGATGACGAGACCCTGAAGGAGAACGATGACGATTTGGCTGTTGTGCTCGCGCAGTACGAGGCCGAGGGCTCCTTCACGGTCGTGTACGCCGGCGTGCCCCTGGCCGAGGAGAAGGAGAGCAACAACTACGAGGCGGAGTTCGTCGATGCCGCGCGGGTTGAGCTTAAGCGGGATCTGGGTAATGGTGTTTACCGGAGGGCCAACGAGACCGACAAGCGGCCGTTGTTTGAGAAGTACCAGTTCTTCACCCCTGGTAAGTAAACTTCCGATCTTCGTCTCCCTTTACCCAGCACATGCGCAAATAATGTAAGGCCATCGCTAACCCGTTCGATCCAGGTATCTTCATGGGTTTGGTTGCTGTGATTGTGCTCATGTCCATCTTGGGAGCTGGTATCTCGGCTCTGTCCAGCCTGGAGGTCTCGTACGCTGCTTTTGACAAGGATATGGGCCCGTCTGCCCAGAAGAAGCAGCAGTAAATAGAGATGGGAACTAGGTTGTACTAAGACTCTTTTGTTCCTTGAACGGAGTGGGTGGTTGTGTTGATATTATGTCCAGGAAGCGACACTGTATGATCAGAGGTTCCGGAAGAAGCTCGGGTCTCCAATAGCTAAGCAGGAGACGACGGGGCTACGTTTGTTTAGAGACGGGAGGGTTGTGGCGTGAAAGCTTTACCCTCTACAGAGTTATCGAGTGTACCATTTTTGCGGGCAGGATAGTGTATCGAATTTTCAAGTTGCGAGTGAAAGTACGGTCTTAATAATTTATTTCCTAGTGTGACTGTATCGGCATGTTGTTCAATCGCTGGCACGAAAGAAACAGTTCAATGACACCCGAAACGCCCGTTTTATAACCACGTCTAATAAGTATGTCGTTCCTGGTTGGTCATTTCTGCCTTATGTATACTCCGATCCCAAGAGAGGGTGAACTCTATGGGCAGCACTGATAGAAACTCTTCCCCTCATCGCTGGCCGAGTGCCACCTTCAAGGGTTCTCCGACGTAAGGGTGCCTTGCCATTCCGCCTTGGTTCCCACCAGCCTCTCTGTCTGTGCCTTCACCAACATCCATCAACCGAAGGGAGGTAAAGATACACTCAGCTGATGATGACCAGATAACGAAACCCCATCATAAGCATTAATGGTTGTCAAGCCCGGCAGACTGGTTTGGGTTCTGATGAATCTGAACAAGGAAGCTAGCATTCCTTTGTTGCTTAGACCAGGTGGGCGGGCAGCAAGAAGTTGGCGATGCCCTCACGGACGGCGTACTCGTGGCCGCAGTTGCCGCACACAAGCTTGCCCTCCATCATCTGCGTCTCCATGAGCAGGTGGTGCAGGTCCTTGAGCATCTTCTCGTCACCCTCGAGCTCCTCCTTGGTCGGGGCCTGGGCGGGCAGCGAGGGGAAGCCCAGCTATATGAGCGAGAGGGTTAGTGATGAGACACGCAGTGAATGTGAGATTGAGTGAGGGTATGGTTTGATACTGGAGGGGGAAAGAAAGGTAATATGGGAAAGAGTAAAGTAAGGGGGAATATGGGAATTATAGATATGGTAAGCCAAAAGGGTATTGGCTTGGCTAGTCTGAGATATCAAGACGGCAAAGGTGAAAGCAGACGTCTTCAGTATGAGCCAGTGTATGTTTCAGTGCAAGACCTTTCTCGCCATATACCACCCAGTACCGGTTCATATCTCCAACAATACATGAACTCGATCAAAGGACTTCAATAGACAAGGGATTTAAGTGAAATGAGTATTATATGCAACCTACCTCAGTCGCCGTGGTTGACAGCGCAGTCCAATCAATGCGGGTCATTACATTGAGGAGCAAGTCCAAGTTGATCTCGAGATCGTCCTCCACGAGCTCGGCATCCTTGGGGTGCAACGGGTAGGAACCCGACGTCGACTTGCAGGCCTTGACGGCGCAAGTCAAGAAGTTCAGACTCAAGACCTTCATTTTTGTTTTTTGGTGGCGGGGTTGTTGTTTGATCTGATTCACTTAGCAGCAAAAGTCCAGTCCAGCGCCTAGATTGAATAGAGGGTTTCTAGACTTTTTTAAAAAATTTATGGAGCACCCTGCGCCCAATAAGGCGAGCGACCAGCCAAAGTTATCTTTACTTTTCAGTCCAAAGTTCAGCACATGTTAAGAGCTCCACAACTGCCAGTCTTAATTGAACATCCCCTTTCACAATGAACAGGAGGAGTAAGTCATGGTCAAATCCATTTTCTTTGCATTTAACTTTTGCTGCTGGATTTGCAGTGAAACTATTTAAGCCATGGTTTTCTCGTACCCAACGTCGGTCTTGGGCCTGGTGACGCGCATGTAGACGACGAAGACAGCCACGAAGACGGCGAAGACGGCACCCTTCTGGAAAGCCGAGAGTCCGTAAGAGGGGGTGTCCTGCTTCAATGGGTTCGCCTCTACTTCGTTCGAGTAGCCAGCCGCCCATGCAGAGTTACCGTAGATTTCTTCTAGAAAAGGGGAGCGGGCCGTATCAGCTCAGTTACGAGGGAGGTGCGGGCGAAGGCAGGGCGGGCGAGGGCGCTGGAACCAAACAGGGGGGGGCAGGCAATATCTTCTAGAGGGTAGGAGGCGAATCCGTGTCTATCAGGGTAAGACGAGGGGACTACCAAGGGGGGCGAGTTTATAGTTCCATGTGGATACCTTCAGGGGGCACCTCCAGCTCTCCGCTCTTGGCGATCTTGACAGTCTTCTCGGGCTTGTCGCCGCCGGCAGTCTTGACATTCTCGATCTTGGTGACAATGTCCATGCCCTCGAGGATCTCGCCGAAGACGACGTGACGGCCATCGAGCCAACTAATGATTGCTAATTAGCACTTATTCTTTTGCGCTCCAGCATGGTTTATGGTTCGAGGCACTTACGAAGTAATGACGGTGGTGATGAAGAACTGCGAGCCGTTGGTGTCCTTGCCGGCGTTGGCCATGGACAGCATGCCGGGCTTGGTGTGCTTGAGCTTGAAGTTCTCGTCGGGGAACTTCTCGCCGTAGACTATTGCGAAAACAAGATTAGCCATCAAAACATCGCCGAGCTGCAGGGGGAACCAAATTCCAACTTACTAGACTTTCCACCAGTACCATCACCCTTAGTGAAGTCACCACCCTGAATCATGAATTGCTTGATAACACGGTGGAAGGTAGAGCCCTCGTAGCCGAAGCCCTTTTCGCCGGTGGCAAGAGCGCGGAAGTTGTCAGCAGTCTTGGGGACGGTCTTGCCGTAGAGACCCATGACAATGCGACCCATGGGCTCATCGCCGTGGGTGATGTCGAAGTAGACCTTGTGGGTGATCTTGGGGCCCTTGGCAGCCTCAGCGGTCGACGCAAAGAAGACCATGCTGACTCCGACGAGGAGCAGGGCGCTAACAGCGAGTCGGCGCAGGTTGAACATGACGGGCAATTGACAATGTCCAGGTGATGTTCAGTTGTGTGAAGTGAAAGTCGTCGAGATTGTGTGATCTTTCCAGAGATCAATGGGGAAGGGGGAAGGAAGTAAAAAGAGAGAGGAAGGGGAGCTCTGGGTGAGAATCGGCGACCTGGTTATGTCAATTGAAGCTACGTTTCAAGACCCCATCCGCCTATCGAAGCTGGACCCCTAGCAGGCCCTCAATTGGTCCGGGAGGCAAAAGCCAAGGCGGGTGAACCAGCGATAATACACTGTGACATGCACACTGCATAGGGAACGAGGGGGAACGTTAGCTTATCGCTATCGATAAGTTAGGCGACGCGCTTGCTTCCTTGGAGAGCTTTCTGGATGGAGGAACAGCTGCCGAGCTGCATAAAATCAGGTGGCACGTGCGCTGGACTTTTTGAACTTGAAGGTCCATCATGGCATAAGCAGGTCCAGCATCGGCATCAAGATCTGGAGCACCATTACGTCGAACATATAGACATTGTGATTGCGCCTGTAGCAGGTGCACCTTTTGAGTCAAGATGGTAAATAATCTGATATATCAATAACACAATTAAGGGGCTGTGCTAATATATCTATAGGTGTTCGTTCTGGGAATCAACTTCCACCCGCAAAAGCTGGTCAAGGTACGCCGACACCCCTGATCGAAACCACTGCTGCCAACTCCCCGACCATAAACCAATGGCAGCCGTCTTGAATTCTAGGAAAGTCGTAGGGAAAAATTGCTCACACATTGTGTTGTTCACCTGAATAGAAAACCCTCGAGTCCTTCTACGCCCTCGGGCCCCAGACCTCGACGCGCATCATGGCCAAGTACTGCATCCACCCGCTGGCGCGCCTCGGCACCCTGCCGGTCAAGACGGTGACGTCGCTGACGGCCGAGCTGTCGACCATGACCATCGACAACGATGCGCGCCGAGTCGTCCAGGACAACATCAAGCGCCTGCGAGACATGGGCTCCTACCGCGGCCGACGTCACGCCATGGGCCTGCCGGTGCGCGGCCAGAACACCCGCACGCAGATCGCCACGGCCCGCAAGCTGAACGTGCTGGAGCGTGGTGGTGGTGACCGCATCCGGGGAACCTAAGCTTACGTCTGTGTGAGGGGCGGCGACGATTGAGGAGAGAAGCAAGAAGCCGATGATGCGGGAAGACCCATAGGATATGCCCTAGGGACGGCATGCCTCAAGGAAATCATAACGAACCGAGGTATTGAGGCAACAGTGGGAGGAACCGAGGATGGGAGAACACTCGGGGCCTCATAGGCCATCAGAGAGAACCCCTGATGTAGCATATGGAAACGGCGTTCCTTGTTTGCATAGAACTCGCATAGCGACTGCCCCCATCTGCGTCGGCTAGATGATGGGTCAGATCTGGAGGGGTTATAGAGAACCTCTTTTGTACCATATAAGCCAATGGACAAATCAGTAAAATATTGAGAATACACAACTCGAGCCTAACATATCACTTCATCTCTTTAAGGCTAAATCTAAGGATCCTTCTCGTGGATAACTATTGCCATGGGAATGTAATATGTTTTGCCTATTCACAATGTATGTTTCTAGTGATGTGTAACCGGAAGGGTCTCTCAGGCTCAAGGTCATATTGCTAACCCCTTATCCGACCATGGATGATAGGCTCGGAGGGCCTAATTGGACCAACTTTAGCAAGTCCTATAACGTCAGTGCAAGTATGCTGGGCATGGTTGTAGCAATTTAAAAAATTGATATATTGATCAATACTCGAGTGCCGCACGCCCTGGGTTTAGTTTACCGTGGGTCAAATGGGACCTCGAGTGCTCATTCAAGCACCGGTCGGAGCACATACACCAGAACTGTAGTCTCACGCCGCAACTGCTTCAACAAACGTTCTCAAGCATACACACCTTATACAAATAGAGAGTACATATAGAAAGACACTGTCATAGGCTGTGTGAACAGGTTTTTGTAGACTTGGCTAATAGTAATAAACTCGAGGCCTCTTGGGATCGTATGAGAAGGATCTTTTGGTCGACTGCAGCAATTATATTGTCAGAGTAGATATCATGCATATCTTCAACCGTCCCAGTTCGTAAAAGAAACAGATACATTGCCCTAGTTCAATACAATATTCGAGACGTAAAGGTTTAACATGCTTTTTTTATCTACATACCATAACACAAACAAGATAAGTGCATTCGAGCTCTCTTATTTACAAGCCCGGTTTGTATACAGATCTCATTTACAATAGTAGTACATACGTTGGGTTGTAAGCTGAACCACAGCCGCCAAAACCATGTCGGATCTATCCTACTGGACAATGACCTTGCCCATCTCGGGCGGGCTGGGGCGAACACCGTTGATGAAGACCTTGCTACACAGATCGCTCTGGTGCCTCCCGATCATCTCGGCGAGGGCCTCGCGCTCGACGACGAGGCGGCCGGTGGTGAGCAGGTCCTTGACATCGACGTCCTCAACAGCAAGAGCCATGCCGTAGTTGGGGATGAGGTTCATGGAGTCGAAGAGGTTCTCGCGCCAGTCGGACGTAATAAAAGTGCTGCGGCCGTGCTCGCGGCCCCAGCCGTGGCCATCGAGAACCTGGCGTGCCCACTTGGCCGTGAAGCCGTTGATGAGGGTTTGGTTTTGCAACTGCTCGCTCGCGACCATGTCCATGATTTCTTGGGGAAGCGTCAGCTCCATCCCGTCCTCGCACACCACCAGCTCGCCGCGCCGGTACCGGTAGCTCAGCGCCGTCCGCCACGCCAGGTCGTACACCTTGCGGTTCATGCCCGTGCCGAAGTCGCGGGGCTTGGGACCGAACACCTTACCACCACCGCGGCGCAGGGGCGACTGCTTGTCACCCACGCGGGCGCGGCCCAGACCCTTCTGGCGGTACAGCTTCTTGTGCGAGCCGTGGACCTCGTACCGCGTCTTGGAGGAGGCGGTTCCCTGTCGTGTGTTGTCTCCCTCGAAGATGACGGCCAAGTGGAGAATGTCCCGGCGCATGGGGAGGTGCAGGTGTTTCGAGGACCATTCCTCCAGGCACAGGGGCTCGTAGGATTGGAAGTCGTAGACGGTCACGGGGACGGAAGGAGATGGCCGCCACGGCGTGGTCATGGAGGTGGTAGTGAGATTGCTGGTGGCCCTGGGCAGGGTAGCCTCGGTCGCCATTGAGCGACTAAATGTCGAGGGCAGCCTCTGTGGTTTCGCATGGTCAGTTTCGCAGCTTGCAGAAGTGGAGGATAAAGAGGCCCAGACGTACCGAAGAGACTTGGCCGCATGACTGTGTAGAGAGGGTCAGAGACCGAAAGGCCTCTGTCAGACCTCGTGCACATTTCCCCGCCATGGCTGACTGCGGGCTCGTATGGATGCGCTGGGTCAATTGACGTCGAAATGGGCGTGACGATAGTGGTTTCCGTTCAGCGATACCTTGAATTGAGCTTCACTTTGGGAAAATTGGACATTCTCGACCCTTGCAGCTGCTCAGCGGCCCGGGATGGCGGGCTAGACAAAATTAAGTGGGGACCCCTCCAATTGCTGTCACCAGTGTCGCGCAACTCCAAAAAGTTTCGACAAGCGAATTGATCTTAGCTAGAGCTCCGACAAACCCTCACATGCTCCAGTAAAGCGTTCAACAGGCGATCATGTCAACTTGCCAGAGGGTCGCAAGGCCCATTGCCCGGTCTATGCGACAGGACCGGGTAGCTCTCAGCTTCACTCGCACTTTTTCTCAGAGTGCTGCCCGCAAAGATGAGGCTACTACCACGACGACGACAAGCCCACCTCCCGCCTCGCAGGTGCCGCCGCCGAGCTCAACCGCCGCCGATGCCACGAAAGAAGCGCCTGCATCCCAGCCGAGGCTGACCCCCGATTCCGCCACTCAGTACTGGGAAGAGATCCGTCTCTTCAAGAGGGGAACCCCGCCGGTGGGATCAAGGCGTCGTCGTGTCGCCATGCAGACCTCGGAGAACGTCCCCTTCGAGCAGATGCCATACCAATGCTTTCAGGAGGCCCGTAGGGTTCTGCAGGAAGACCGCAAAGAGAAGCTTCAAGCCCTTGCGAGTGAAATCGCAAAGGTTAAGAGGCTAGAGGCGACACCCGCCGACCAAATTCCCGGAGGAGAGGTGAAGAAGAACATGCGGCTTCGGAGCATGAAGAAATGGGTTGAGGAGCTCAAGATCCTTGCAGATATTAACGACCCCATTGTCAAGCGGAAGTTTGAAGATGGACTCGGTATGTCAATCTACGAGCAGCTGACATCTAACTTTGTTTGACTAATATATTTCTAGGTGATATGGACAAGCCTATCTACCGCCACCTTGCGGAGACCAAATGGAGAGGCTACCCCTTCCGCATGATCACCCAGCGTATTGAGCAGCTGAATATCGTGCCCGATGTGCTGCCCAAGTTTGAGCCGACGGCCGACGTGCAGATGTTCTTCCGTCAACGCAAGACCACTCCGGGTGAGATTATCGACAGTCGCATCAGCGAGAAGCCTCCGAGTCTGAAGGTGCAGGTCTTCAACCCTGGCGAGCGCCTCGTGTCCGTTGTTGTCATGGACTCTGATGTGCCCAATGCCGAGACGGACAGTTTCGAGCGTCGCTGCCACTACTTGGCCGCCAACGTGCCTCTCTCCCCCAACAGCTCGTCTCTTCCCCTGAGCAAGGTCAACAAGGAGACCCAGCTGGCCGTTCCTTGGCTGCCCGCCTTCGCCCAGAAGGGTGCCCCGTACCACCGTATGTCGATCTGGATCCTGGAGCAGAAGCCCGGCCAGACTCTCGACTTGGCCAAGCTGCGGGAGCTGTACAGCGGCCGCGACGGGTTCAGTCTGAAAAGTTTCAAGGACAAGTTCACCCTAAGCCCCGTCGGTTTCAACATCTTCCGTTCCGTCTGGGACGAGGGTACCGCCGATGTCATGGCGCGCCACAACCTGCCCGGCGCCGATGTCGAGTTCAAGCACGCGAGAGTGCACTCGCTCAAGCCGGACCGCAAGGCTCGCGGATGGGAGGCCAAGCGCCAGAAGCCCAAGTACAAGAGCTTGTGGAAGTACACCAAAAGAATCCGCGGCATGCCCCGGCGCTAAGCAGCAGCTGCTTGAACGTATCGGCGGTGTGGTGGCGTGGTGGGCTCTTCAGGGGTTGCTGCGTTCAGTCAGAAGCAGTAGTCGGGATAGGTGCCAGCCGACCGATTGGTGGGCAATTGTCGAACGTGTATCATATGTATAAAGCACCCGAGACTATAGAGCTGGCGGAGCTGTGTCAAAACTACTGTAACATACTACACCAGTATCTACCCTACTTCAAATATGTGAAACACATCCTGAATTAAACGTCTGCCACAAATGTATTTGTTGACAGTTAATTCGCCTACTGGCAACACTGGCGTATGATCAACAAACTACCTTGATGATTGAGAAACCTCTTGAACGCAGCCAGAAAGTATCCTCTTAAACCCCACGGGTAGGTATATTACGGGAATTGTACCATCATCGTAGTGTTAGCAGAACCAGACTCTCGATCAGCTTTCAGAGCCTTATACACATCGACGATAGGGTAAGTGGATAACCGGAAGTGAAACAAAGGAATAGCTGATGGTACGATCGGAGTTGCTAACATCAAACACCCTTTTGTACCTGGGCAGCACAACAAAAGCACCTGGACACTAAAAGACGGGTCATGAGGGAATCTGGTTCGCACATCCATGCTCTCGCAAGCATACACCAACATGGAAACCGTCTAACTGAAAATCAAGATCTTTGTCATTGCCGTCACTAGATCAGAAACCCCAGAGTACACCTGCCACATTCCTTAGGTGACCCTGAAGAGTATGTCGTTGAGAGCGATGCTGGGGCCGCAGCTTACCCGCTGGCTATTACGGCGAAGAAGCAGGGTCGTTTCCCTGACCAAATAGCCAAAGGCTTGATCGTAAAATGTGACGACGCGCACCTCAGCGAAGGCATCGCCGGTCCCACGCGGCCCTTCCAGTTCCTCAAGAACCCAAAGAACAATGTCCTAGGTGCTATAACCCAGACGGCTCCAGAAAGAACAAACCGATAGTTTCAATGTGGAAGCTTCTGCCTACAGTCGATGTTTCAGGAGAGAAGTGCAGAACAAGGGGCTTCTGGTCGTTTCCAGCTCAAGCGATAATTAAGAGCAGTCAGAGCCGACGTAACCTTTGTTTTAGTTTTTCTAATCGATGTTATTCCATTTCTAGTATCGTTGAATTATATATAAGGTATCCTTTAGTTCGAAATCCTCAATACTCAGTCACTTAGCACTACACACCTTTCACCCTTCAATCTAACCGCCTAGTACATGATCAAAGAGATCTCCTACTGAGACACGTTGTTAAACACCATTCAAGCCTGACTCAAGCCATGGCGACAAAATCTGAGTACGCCTCGTCCGATGAATCTCCTGACATATCGGACTCCGCAGGCTCCAATGCCTCCACTTCATTCGAAGTAAAGAAATCGAGAAAGGAGCCTCCGACAGAGGAGCCAGCAACAGAGGAGCCACCGAGAAGAGAGACCTCTGCGAAGGAGCATTCCTGGTCGAAGCAACTTATATCGAAGTTACTTGCAGAAGTTCAGGTGTGGCTTTGGTACTTATGGGAATTATGCGGGAGCAGTTCTATTTTCACTGCGTTCTTGAGAGTCATTCTCAGGATCATCATCATCTCACTCTCTTTGATCGTGTTGGTCCTCGTCTGCAGAACAGTGGCAATACCTATCCTCTTCACACTTTTCAAGTGGGTATTATTTGGTAGTTACCCGACGTTCAATCTCCCAACGCTCGCCCCTCTCCATTACGTCTGCCACGCACCTTTGGTCAAGAACTGGGAATACTGCAAAGCTTCCCGCGGTGTGCTTACCAAGCAAGATACCGACGGTCTTCGCAAGGTCGGAAAAACGTTCAACGACGTGCGGGACATTGCTTTGGAAAGCAATGACCTGGCCGGGAGGCTCTCTCAAGAGATCGACCATATGGATGTCATCAGACGGATAGTCCGACTGAGCGATTTGCCGGATTCTGAGAGCATTATTGATGCCGCCAATGAGCTGGAGGCCGACACGACTGATACTATCAGTATGCTGCGTGAGTTCTTACCACAGGCTCGAAACTGCGGCTTTCTTCTCAAAACCAAGCTACCACACATTAAAGAGGGCCTAGAGAACATCAAGAGACAAATAAAGCGCTATAATTATTGGATTCTTCAGATACTCGGCTTTGGATACGACCCAACTCATGAGATGGAGAATGTTGCACAAGAATTCTCCAGCCTTCTGGACAATACAATCGGACGAATGGAACGGCTCAGACAAGGCTCGGATGAGTTGATGAGAAATTTGAAAAGGGTGAAAGAGGGCATGCAAACGTTGCAGAAAATGGCAGGATTCAGCCGCACCATGATCAACCAGGAGAAGATCGATAAAAGGCACCTGCTTCTAGGGGAGTTCATGTATCAAGCCGATATGAAACTGATTGACGAACGCCTGGATAAATTGGATGAGCTTGACAGTCTTATCACGCAGGGCCAGCGGACTCTTCGGGAGTTATACGGTGCTGTTGACATAATCAAGGGCGAGTTGATAAGTTTAAAAACAGAGACGGACAAGCTCGAGTTGGACTGCGCGAATTCGTCTGACGTTATCAGTATCTTTGTACTGACACTAGGAGAATTGATGGGACATCTAGATGGAGTGCAAAAACATCCAGTTGGACAGGTCCTAACCCTGACACTGCCTACCATAAGCATGGCAGCGCACGTCACTACCCGATGAAGTTAAGATAAATGCTTGGTAGAGCTTATCGTAACTCGATCATCCCAATTCATTCGATTACATATATTCATGACTACCTCTTGGTGCTTAATGCCATTATAAATTGTGTGCTATAATTGTACGTTTACCGGTGATGTGTCCCTCAGCTAAATTGGCCTGGATATCGTAACGTTCATCCGCATCCGCATCTCCTCAGCCAGTTTAGGCCAATGTTTCTTGCCAGACGAACGAACAACTAAAGATAATGCTTGGTGCCAATCACAGCCTTAGAAGAGTTCCTTGGGTATATAAATGCTGCGAGCTGCCCGACAACACTGTCCAAAGAATACGAGCCATGCCGGCGCGACTATTGTATTGCGGAGGTCCAGACCTTAGCTTGCCGCCCGTAGTGCTTACGGCCATCGGAGTCTATCTAGATACGATGTAACCTGTAGCTGGAAGGATTACTTAATACTCGGGGTTCACAGAGCCAGTCCCAAAGGGGAAGGTTTGGCGCCGGGAACCAGCTACGGATAGACTATTGCCCCGGCCCGCCGCATCGGTGCAGTAGTGCATATGTACGTCGTAGATTACCCCGTGAGCGGATGGTCTGTTCCCCCGTCACCATCTGCCCACCACTTATGCAATGCAGCATGCAAGTAAAGTCACTCATTGAGCGGTACGGGATCTTATCTAGGTACCTCGCGACGGGTACTGGAGAAGTACATTGAACCAATCGATCCTTCAGCCGCAAAATTCTCATTGAACTTATGTAATGATGGCTGGCCTCCTTTGGCCCCCAAGCCCCCTCAACCAACCAACCAACCAGTCATCACCCTTTGATGAGGGGGTTATAGAAACGGAACCGATTGTGGGGGTCGTACTTGGCCTTGAGCCCAAGCAGTCTCTGCATCCGCCAGGGCTCGTAGCCATACATGGCCCCGAGCGGCTCGACGCCCGTGGCATAGTTGGCGTAGACGCTGGGTTTATGCCCTGGCTGGCTCGTGAACCAAATCTCCCGAATTTGATCGGCCAGTTTCTGGGCGGGGGCCTGCAGCTCCGGCGACGGGATGTAGAACGTGGAAAAGCTGGGCAGGGCATCAATGATCAGTAAGTATTACTTTACTTGAATCTAATCGAGGGCGCTGAGATGGATGAAGAGGCAAGAAGGAAACGAGCTTACGCAAGATGGAGGTCGTCCCGATGGGGGTACGCCGTCGACGCGTGGTCCACGGCCTGGACGGTCTTGGTCGCGTAGCCTTCATAGAAGACGACCGCTCCGGCGGCCAGGGCCGGGTACGCGTGCATGGTCTCGCCGAAGAGGGTCAGGACCCGGCGCTCCGAGGTGATGTTCCACGAGCGCAGGCTGGCCGACGATCCGACTTTCAAGCTGGAGGCGCAACCGGGACCGCCCTCGGGCTGCCCCTGCTTGGCGGGGAGCTCGGGGTACGGGACGTCGCCCTGGACCTGCGAAAGGGCGGGGATGTCGTTGAACGGCTTCAGTAGCCTCTCAGCGTCTTTGGCGGGACCGGCATAGCCGAACGTCCAGGATAATACAGGCTATGGAGGGACCAGGTTAGTGATAGGCAACAAACATTTCGTTTCCCGAGGTCAGAGAAGACAAAGAGAATCACATCGGTCGTGTTGAAAGACGAGTCCACGGCGACAGAGCCAAATTCCACGCCCATTTCCGGAGGCGTCTTTCCGTCCTTGTGGAAGGCATTCAGCCGCTCGAACAAAACCTCGAGTTTGTCCTGGGACCAGACGTAATTGTGGTAGTGCCAGGTATCGATCTTGCGAGGGTAGATCCTGCTCTCGGCGCTCGTGACGATGCCGTAGTTGTGGCCGGCGCCCTGCATGGCCCAGAACAGGTCGCTGTGGCTGTTCTTGTTGACCTGCACGTTGGAGCCGTCGGCCAAGACGACGTTCAAGTTGATGAAGTTGTCGCTGGCCAGGCCATGGAGGCCTTGGTACCGCCCGTGGCCCCCGCCTAGCGCAGGCCCGAGGAAGCCGACACAGGGGTTGCTTCCCGTCGCTAAGGAACGATTATCAGTCCGGGTTTTGTTTTTGCTATAGCCCGTGGCACTCACACGTAACGTATCCGGCTTCATACAGCCCTCTCATCACGCCGGCGATGTATTGGCCTCCCTGAATCAAGGCAGACTTCCCCCCGGCTGGATTTTGATCGAGGCCAACCCCTGCATGTCTATCTGCAGACCCTTGAAGGTGGCGATGGATTCAGCCGCCCCGTGACGCCGGTTGACCGCCACAAAGTCGACCTTGTTCCTGTCGCAGTACTTGACCTAAAGAATTGGGTCGCAATTGTGAGATGGAGCTAGAAAAGTCATAAATCATTGACGCAAGCGGCGGACTCGGGCACACTTACGATAATCGATACATCGGACTCCTGCGCGGGCCTCACGACAACCTTTACCTGGGGCTCCGTTGCAGTGTTCCACCTCGCAGTATCATTAGCCCATGAAGGGTCCAACGGACCAAAAACGTCTCGCATACCTCGAGATGCGAATAGTATCTTCATTTCTGGTATGGAACTAACAACACCTTATTTTCCTCCCACCTTGCTCTGTGCTTTCTGGACACCCCCCGCGGCCCGGATCTCCTTGTCCAAGACATCAATCCCCGACATCTTCTTGAACGTGCCGTCCATGGTCCCCGTCGGCAGCAGCGTGACCAGGCGCCCCAGCCTGGCCTGCGCGCCCCGGGAGATGAGGTAGGGCGGCTTGGCCTGGCTCAGGTCGTGGACCACCTGCCTGGCCCACTCGCCGGCGTCCGTCTTGGAGTCGTCCGACGTGTCCTTCCACGCGGCCTCGATGGCCGTCTTGGCCAGGTTGTAGATGGAGCCGGGCGGCAGCTCCGTCCCGCTGAACTGGGTGTTGCTGGTGAAGCCGGACTTGACCCCGCCCGTCAGCAGGTTCACCACGCGCACCCCCAGGGGGGCCAGCTCCAGCCGCAGGCTCTCGGTGAAGCTGGCCGTCGCCGCCTTGGAGGCGGCATAGGCGCCCTGGAAGGGGGAAACCGCACCCGAGCAGCGCCTGGCCCGTCGTGTTGTTGACCAGGAGCGGGTCGCGGGTCGATTTCAGGAGCAGGGGGACAAAGGCCTGGGTGACGGCGATGACGGAGAAGACGTTGAGCTCGAACATGTCGCGCGTCGTTTGCAGGTCCACGTGGATGACGGGCATGTTGCCGCCGATGCCCGCGTTGTTGACTAGGGCGTCCAGGGCGCCACCGGTCAGTCGGCTGACCTCGTCGACGGCTTGGGCGATGGACTCTGGGGATTGGACGTCTATCTGTACGCATTCGATGCCGGCATCTTTCACCTTCTGTAATTTGGTGAGATTGCGAGCGGAGGCCAAGACGCGCCAACCACCAGCCGCGTGGAAAGCCAGTGCCAGGGCGGAGCCGAGACTGCCGTCGGAGCAGCCCGTGATGAGCACCGTCTTCCTGGTTGCCATGCTGGGGACTGGGACTGGGACTGCGAATGCTTGTGGTAGGTGGACTGTATTGTCGCTTTATTTCTATGACTCTGCCGTACTTGATATCGAACAGAGGACCCAGGACAAAAGAAAAGGGTCGGCCTCAACATTTAACTACATCACCAGACTTTATGTCAAAAATAGGATATCTGACACCTCTCTGCCGGCGACTTTCTGGATATGTATTTTCTTCATCGCCAGAAGAACTCAGTCCTTTTCGGGTAGGTTGCGCGCTCGAACAAAGGGATCCTTGATGACTAAAGGCCGTGCCCGGGCACCCGGATTCGGTGTAATTGAAGAACACTCTAGTCCTGTTCTAGTAGGTTTCGCGCCGCCAAGCCTCAGCTGGATTTGGGCGACGAATCATCGGAGGGATGTATGCATCACGGCAACCTGTTTGTACTACCGACATGTATCGGGAATTTGGCCTTACGCCGTATTTTCCTCTGTCTGTCCCTGTTCTTTTATAACCCTCGTTTTGACACCCTTCACCTACCAATATCCCCCCTTTCACTATGCCTCGGAAGAGCCGCGGGTGCGGGAATTGTCGCAAATCACGTAAAAAGTGCGACCAAGACCAGCCTGCATGTCAGTTCTGCCGGCGGAACAACCTGTCCTGCTCCGGGCGAATAGTTGGCCCGATCATCATCGACCAGACCCAACGCGTCGCCTCCCGTTATGAATGTGATCGAGAGCCACCGACAACAGAAGTGTTCAGTCTATCATCACTATCGCCCTCTAGTAGAGCCACAGTGTCTGCCGCCTTTTCCTCTGTGTTCCTGTCCTTTGTCAGCTCGGGCTCGGGCTCGGCCTCGCCCATTATCCCCTCGTGGCTGACGCGGCTGCAAGACTTGCCCTGGAGTTTCCGGTCCGAGACCGCCTTGGATCTGGCCCTGCAAGCCACGGCGACGGTCTATTGCGGCGTTCATGCCAACAACCTAGCCGTCATCAGAGAGGCTTGCGCACTGTACGGCCAAGCACTTTCCCTGCACTCGAGGTCTATGACAATGGCTCAGACGCAGCCCAATGGACCTCCTGCCGCTGCCCTAATATGTACCTCGGTCGTCCTGTCCCTCTTTGAAGCCATGTGGCCATCAAGCTTGGATGGCTACGCAGCCCACCTGACGGCCGCCCGCAATATGACTTGCGCGACCCCCGGCTTGGTGGCCGAGACTGAGGAGGCGACTCACACTCACACTCACACTCACACGGAGCTCCTACGACAGGTTTACGTGCACGTTTTATACCAAAGCGTACTCACCGCATTCACCTGCCCCATTGCATGCCTCAACTCGGGCGAGCTCGCCACCAAGAGCCATTCCACCCTCATCCTGTGGGACCCTTCCTCGTCCGACCAATCCCAGCCTCTGGCGGACTCGGCTCGTGACCCAGCTCTTCAAGCTGGGGAAGCTGGTCTGCGTCTTGGCGTCGGGCTGCGAAGAGGCCGTTGTTGTATTTCAACTCCAGGCCATCGAGAATCACTTGAAGATCCTCTGGGATGAACACTTACAGGAAAGGGCCCGGCGGAGAGGACGTAAGGACATGGACATGGATGTCGACGAATCTTCTTTGTTGCCGGCCTACTTTGCTTCCACCACTATATTGCTATCGCTAGTCAAATCCAGCACCTCCTCCTCTTGCGACAACATAGAAGCAGCCATCGAAACCCAGCACCAGATAATCCTCGACAGCGCCATCCGCCTATTAGCAGCAACACCGGGTGGAGTCTCCTCCTCTGCCTATCTTCCCATGTATCTACCCATCGCACTCGTGGCCCTGCACAGCACTTCGCCCGAGCGTCGAGCGACGGCCTCCGCATTGCTTGACGAGTCGGACTCGCACCGACCACAACGAACAATATTCCGAGGGCTTTCCCGGAGGATCGGCGTGTCTGTTGCACAGGGCAGCAGCATCCAGCTGGACTTGCGACACACGATCAAGCAGAGCGGCGTTCGTCTCGACGTCTCTGCTTAGTCACGCCGGGCCCACGGTATCGTGGCCGGGTGGTGGGTAGTTAGCCCACCATAGGCTGGGTCTACGGCTGGGCGGATTGCGAAGCACAAATTCAACAGAAGAGTGATTACAAACGTCTACTCCATTCTATAACGGAAAAAAAAGAAAGGAAATCACCCCGAGCGCATTACAATATCATACCGCAACTCCTTCCCAAGGATAAATAACAATACACCCCCCAATCAGCCAATCCGCGTCCTCCTCTTCCCCGTATCCACCCATCCATCTGCCCTTGCGGTAGACTCTTGGTCCTCTAGCTCCCCGCCCGCCACGGCGACAAACCGGTTCCACTTGACCACGCTGATGTTCTGGTACGAAGGGCCCGGCCGCCAGGAAGGGCGCCAGGGCTTGGCGGCCTTCCGAGTCGGGGCCGAGGTACACCCAGTTGGCGCCGGTTTGGGTCTGTTGGGTAAAGTAGGTGAGGATATCGGATATCCCCGTCAGTCGTTTTATTCGGGTAGGAGGAGAATAGCAGCATGCCTGTCATTTAGAGTGAAGGAATTATTATTTACCTCGTTTGTATCGCTGTTCCACAAAACGAACGAGAGAGACGCCATCTCCGCCGGCGGCCTATAGTTGAAGGACTCCACCGCCCGGAAGTACGCCGCACTCCGGTTTGCCGGGTAGTGGAAATCGGCCGTCAGGATGTCGCCCCCGACTTCCGGAGTGGGTGGATGAATGGATGGAGGGATGGTGGTTACGACAAGCAAAGGAGGGACGCGTACGCAATTCAAAGCCCGCTTCGTAGAGGGGGGTCAAATAGATCACCGGCTCCGATTCCCGGGCCGATGGGGGAGGGGTCTGGGCCCGTTTTGTTGATATCCATCGTTCGAATTCCGCTTAGGTCGATGGACAGCCCATTTTGCAGCTTTCCGAGCGAGGTCGAGTACCCGTGACGGGATCCCATGACCAGAAATGGGATCTTAAAAATGGTGGCAAGTTTGGTCTGGGAGTATGATTAGCTCAGCAAGCAGAAACGTACAACAGACATTAAGGGGGGGCTGTTATGAGGGGTAATATGGGGGCACTTACCACCTTCCTTACGTCTTCTTCTGTCGATGGACTGACGGCGACAAAGTAGGTGGGGGGCTTAAAGATGGTCCATCGTTCTGTCACGCTCTTGAATCGAGATGATCCACCTAGGGATACGATGGTGCCTTTGCCCCATTGTCGTGCCGGATCAGTCAGCAGGGCGCTGAGATCCTGACGAGGAGGAAAGACACCGGCAAATACTATCTGTGCCGCAAACAGGAGGCTCAGAAGCAGTTGCACGGCGCAGTTCGAGACGGATAGACGTTTGGAAATCATGGTGAGTGCTTTTAGTGTGCAGTGCTCGAATTCACCTGGGGATGGCATCATCTCATGCTAGCGACTAAAGTCCAGAGCTAATGATTCCAATATCCGCCCATTGATGTCTGCCTGTCTTTTCGCCAGTCAGCCGCCAGCAATCCACGTGAACACCACCACCGACTGGGGGCGTTGAGAATCCTTCGCTCGATGGAGCAAAACCCTTGTTGAGCTGTGGTAGTACGCTATCTCATCTTCAGGTGAGACTGACGAGAGGAGCCTATTCCCGGAAAGAGGCGTCGTCGTGTATTTCAAGAGTTGGTGACTTGGAGTGGCTTCGCCCTGGCTGACATTAAGCCGGAAAGAGGGTCGAGTATACGACAAGTCGTGCGAGGAGGGACTCAACCTCGGGCCCCACTTTCAGTCCCTTGCGCGAAGCCATCCTGCGCCTCGCCAAGCGACGCTTCAGCAACCTCATCCTCATGCCCGTCGACCAGGTGGAAGAGCACCGGCCCCTGCGCTCGTTCGGGGTCGACAGCGTGTTGGCGGCCGAGTTCCGGACCTGGTTCTGGAACACGTTCAAGGTGGACATACCTTTCCTGAGTATCGTCAGCCCGCAGAAGGCGCTGGTGAATATCGTCGAGTATGTGGAAAAGGGGCTGCGGGAAGGCTGGGCCACCTGAATGCAATTAGAGCTTGAGATCGATGAAGTAGATAGATTATAATATATTTCAATATGCTCACTTATATCATTCTGTAACGATAATAAATAATATACGAAAACCTATGAGGGCTATAATAATTCCCAAACGTGGGGGGTTTCGCTGCGTCAAGTCCAGTGCCTTTTGGACTTGCTGTAAGTGATCGCGTACTTGGTATGACCGTATGCCGTGTAGCCAAAACACAGTGCGACAGAGGCAAGGGAAGGTCCGACGAAAAAAATATACGACATTTGCATACCCATTCGGCGTGTCTTTGGTCCGGGTACGGCCTGTTTTTGGCCCGTTTCCCCTCCCTACAAATACCCATGCCCCCCGATACTCAATTCACGGCTGCTGATGTTCAATCCTCTCTCATCCTGAAGTCCACCCCCGCCTTTTCATCGGTTGAGAAATATCCACCGCCCGCCACAATACGATGACATCCCAACGCACCATCCTGATTACCGGCTGCTCCGACCACAGCCTGGGCGCCGCCCTGGCGCTCGCCTTCCACCGAGCCGGCGGCTGGCGCGTGTTCGCCTCCGCTCGCAACCCGGCCAAACTGCAGCAGGTGACGGCAGTCGGCATCGAGACCATCGGGCTCGACGTCTCCTCGGAAGAGAGCATCCTAGCGAGCGTCGCCGCCGTCGAGCAGCTGACCGGCGGCGGCCCGCTGGACGCCCTCGTCAACAACGCGGGCGCCGGGTTCCCGCTGCCCATCCTCGACGCCGACCTGGACGCGGCCCGCGCCCTGTTCGACCTCAACGTCTTCGCCGCGCTCCGGGTGACGCGGGCCTACGTGCCGCTCCTGCTGCGGTCCGGGGCGGCGGCGGCGGGCGGCGGCGGCGGTCTGCTCATCAACCACACGTCGACGGGGTCGCAGACGGCCGGGTCCGTGCCCTTCCACGGCGTCTACAACGCGTCCAAGGCGGCGCTGGCCAGCCTGACCGAGGGCCTGCGGCTCGAGCTGGCGCCGTTCGGCGTCCGGGTCGTCAACCTGGTGACGGGCGCCGTCCGGTCGACCTCCTTTTTCGACAATTCGCCCCCCGCGACGCTGCCGCCGGGGTCGCTGTACGACGTGGCCAGGGACGAGGTGGAGAAGTCCATGTCCGACGAGCACACGGCGGCCGACGGCACCGAGGCCTCCGTGTGGGCCGAGGCCGTCGTCCGGGACCTCAGTCAGGCGAGCCCGCCGCACTGGGTGTGGCGGGGCCGCCACGCGACAGAGGTGCGGCTCGCGTCGCATCTGCCCGTCGGCGCGACGGACGGCATCATGCGGAAGGTGTCCGGACTGGATGCGGTGGAGCGGAAGATCAAGGACAAAGGATGGAAGCAGGAATGAGCAAGGTTCATTTGGTGCTTATCGCATCACATGAGGCATTAGGATGAGACAGAAGCTTGACCATTGCGTTGGGAAGGAAGCAAGCCAGCCCAGTGGTGTTGAATAGTAATTATTATCTCAAATTATGTTTCGCGGCGTTACAATTGCACTACTGTGATAAAACGTTTCTCGATGATGTGCGCACCTCAGCTCAACCGGGTTGGATATCGCTGCCTTCATCCGCATCCGCACTCTCTAAGCCAGTACAGGCCAGCCAGTGTTCCTTTTTAGATGTATGACTGATCATCTATGAAAGCTCATGCACAGGACTGCGCGAGCAAGTGGGCGGTAAAACGAAGACAAAAAGCAAAAAACATACAACACCGAGGGATTCCCAGGTCGTCACCGACCCTAGTATTAATTCGGCTCTCTAAGCTCTTGTCTATGGGGAGAGCGGATGCCGACCTTATGCAATAATGTGTTCCAGAAAGGAAAGACGCCGCACATTCGCACGGGCCATGTCAAAAAAGCCTATTCAAAGAAAACGGACTAAAACAGTGCTCAGTACCGTACACTATTCTTTACACTCCACATATTCTCCTACCGTTTCTCCTCGTACCTTCGCTTCGTAAGTGTTGCTATTTTGAATGGCCTAATCACGCTCAATTTCGAACCAGACGCCCTAATAAACGTACACCCAGCCTTTTGATGCCTCGTTCTCATGACTTGACACCTGGTTCATTGAAGCCGGCCTTTTACCCCGTCCCGTGTTTTTCCATTTCGCTTCTAGCCAATGGCCTATTTTACATCACACCTAATTTACAGGACTTAGTACACAGCCCGTAAACATGGCGTATTTATCCGTCCGTATCGGACAAATGGTAGTTGCCTGCCGATTGTTGAGGCATGGCTGCCTGTCTGGCTGAAACAAGCCCATAAGGGCTGAAATCCGTGTGTCGCTGTCGAGGCAGCGGTTTCTGATTGCCCCCGGCCGCCCCACCCGCTCTGCCTATCCCACCAATTAGGACCCGGTCGCGGGGACCGACGTTGTTCCTCGACCCAAGATCGCAGGTACCGCCTGGCGCAACCTGATGCCGCAACCCAAATAGCTTACGCGGCCATGTCTCGTCTTAATGATCAGAGAAGATTGCGCCTCGGCCTTGCATCGCCCCTTTCCTAAGGTGCGTCTCCTTGGGATAGCTATGAGGAAAACAACCAGAGCACGTCTTCTTGCGATATATCTGGCTAGCCCGAGGGGGGCCGATGAGAGCGCCGCCTTACTATGTAGGCAGCCTGCTGAGGCGTTACCAACAACCAAGATAACGCACCTGGCTGCCCATGACGATGGATCGCATACTAGCAGGTCCTAGCATGGTTAGTTCTGAGTTGGGAGGTAGTTGAGTGATGGTCAAATGTTACGACTTGTACGATCGTCACGAGCTAATTTCCCATGCCGGCAAAGATCCGATAAGCACCATTCGTAGCAACAGTATATTACACACAACGACGAAGTTCTTCCCAGCTTTGTCGCCTGGATCGCATCAATAGCCTTAGATACTTACTCATTTATACCGCACATCATATCGATATACCGGGCCCAGGCTCATCCCAGACTTTTCGTTTACGCGTGCACTTCAGTGCTAGGCTTATAGTAACAACCATGCAAGCGCGAGTCACGGCTCGCGACCGCATCCACCCGACGGCAAACCCCGAACTGCATACCACCAACGCCGATGCCGCATATGCTTCGCCTACTACGACTCCGACCTCCGGAACGTCGTCTCTGTATTAGCTGACATGTTAGAACTTGTCCCCAACCGTCTCGATCGACCGTCCGTCTTTGCCGCTACAACGGACTGTGACCCGACGACAGATTACCAACCAAACAGCAACGGGTCCATACACCACCAACCTCAATTTGCCCCTTTCCTTCTACCCTACACCTGACGGGCTCCCTTGCAGTTTGGACTCAAGCTCGCGTACCCTACTTTCGCTAGAACATCGAGCCGTACCCCGACTGCTTCCACGCTCAGCGAGGAGGACGAAATAAACTTGCTCCAGTATCTCCAGAACATCGAGGGCACACAATGTTCACTCCCGCTCTCTCGATCGGGGCTGCCTGTGAGCCAAATACAACCAGTTCCGTAGGGAGAACCACGTCCAAGTGCGAGACACAGAAAAGTTTAAGAACAGAGAGGACGAAGAGATGAACGTTTAAGAAGAACATCCGGCAATTCGTCCAGGCCAAGCAAATCACCAATGTCATTGCCACCTCGGGCTATGGGTTTACGCGGTACTGATCCCTCTAAGATGCCGCCAAAAACCTGGGCGTCGACCCGGAAGCGCCAAACAGTTGCAAATCCGATAAGCGAGCCGGCCGGCTAACTCAACCCGCATCAGGCCATTTGTATGCCAGTCCCCAGCCCGGCGCGAATTTTCGTATAAATTCGGTCCATGCTGTTGTTTTCAAAGATTAAAACCTCTACAGACGTGGACGCCATAATAACACTTGTGCGCATGCATCTTAGATCTACGATCTTAGCCAACGGATACGGCACTGGCAAGACCGTGATTTACAGGGCTGCCATACTCCATAGCGCCAAACAGCAAGGAGAATCCGAGTGTCAAAGCCACGGGACCCCCCGGGAAAAGCACCAGTCCACCATCGTGCTCATCTAGTTCCGAATGTCGCCAATGCGGCGCCCCATTAGAGTGGAGATTTGGGAAGACCATCGACGCTCTTCGGTATGCTCTGGGTTGAGATATTGTACGAAGTCTGACGTGAGCCGCGAATGGCTCGTACTTACGGTCCATTATGGGAAGTACTTCGAAGGGTCTTCTGCGGTATTCCGAGCAACCAAACAACTAGCAGCCCTCGGGTCTGCCATGCTGCTGTGCATCCAGGAGAGGCTTGTCATTGCGGGGTTGACATTCATATTATGCTGTTCTACCCCAAGACGGCAAAGGCGTTTCAAAGGTGCACGCCGCAGTTACTAGGCCACTTCAAGTTACACCTGCCTTACTAGTACTCCCCAATCGCAAATTGTATATCGCATTGACCACGTCATCTCACCTTCGCTGTCCTGGCCGCTGATGCCCATGCGGAAGGCAATAGAGTAGTCTTGGGGGAAGAGCTCGAGACGGGCATGGCCCAAGAGGCGGGCATCGCGATTGTCGAATATGTCGTTAAGGTCGGGCGGCAGCTGCGTACCGTCGGAACGAGCTTTAGAGAGAAGTTGGTGTAGCACCTTGTGGATAAAGGGGAATAACTCACCGTACCGCCTTATCTCCTCGGCGGCTAATATTAGGTAGAAGCGCGCGTGACTATATATGTCTGACGACTTGGCCAGCTCCTTGAAGAGCGACGATGTGAAGATGTGTACCGATCCGATAGTCGTTAAGCTGAACGGCGGACTATCGTACCGGTATTGCTACGCGTGAATAATGCGCCGCATTTGCGATATGGACGCTTGCGTTATTGTCTTGGCCTCGGCTTGGCGCAAGAAGTTGAACTTAGCGAAGGGTTGGAAGAGCTGCACCATGATAGCATGGAAAAATCGACTGCCCCTTAGAAGTCAGTGATAGAAAGAATAGGTAGGCAACCACCTAGAACTAGGAGCATGCTATTATACTGTGGATCAAGTGTCGACGGTAGACTGTCCGGACTCTGGATGAGTTCGGGGGTAATCGATTAGACCAACTGAGCAGTTGTGCCTGGGTCAGCTTGCACTCGTTATAGTTGGTATCGACATTTTTGAGGTTGACATAGTCTCGTGGTAGCTTTGATGTCTCCCACAAGATAGCCCAGAGTTCCGAGAAGGCTAGGAAAGTCAAGTCTCGTTGTATATGCTGCGTTAGACGAGAGAGCGGGAATGAGTTCCATACGACCTCGCAGAAGTCATAACCCTCTAAGTCATAGAGAGCAGGATGACATGGCGGGGTTGGCAGTCGAAAATCCCTGAGGCGGAAGAATGAATGTACACTATTGCCGGCTAAACATCAGTATGTCCATTAATCAGGTCCAGATCGACACAATGGGTCCATACAATCCCCAGTTGAACAACCCCCATGCCACGATCGCCTCGTCCCGGATCATGCGTCGAGTAAAGTCGTCACAAAGAGGTGGTGCACGTGGCAGCGTTCGGAATAAACTCAGGTCAATCCCAATCCTGATTGACTCGTCCGAGAACTCTGTGCCGGTTTTCTTGTCGCCGTGGTAGCTGACAAAGGTGTGGTTGCTGCTGTGAACCCGATTTCCATAATTGATAGGCTTCCTCATAGAATCGGTGTCCCAGGTCCTTGCATAATTCCTTGTCTATGGCAGAATAGTTTAACTACCACATTTGTTAGCTTGCATTTGCATTCAATAATGGATGAGTAGGGTAGGGCGAAAATACTGTAGCTGCAGCCAGGATGGCGTTCACAAATACGGGCGAGCAATAATCCGTCTTGAAATTGGATATTTGGTCAAGAAAAAACTCCCCATAAAACAACCTCATCGTGGCATGATCACATGACAGGTACAATGGAATGAGGGTTCTGGACAATAATGTCGTTGCTTATCACAGTTCACGAGAAGAAAGTAGAAAACGCGCACTGGAAGGGCGAATCACCTTGCATTCTCAGCTTCCTCCTTTGTTACCCAGTCCGCTTTCTTTGGATCCACCTTGGGGACCATCCTCACTTGAAAGCCAAACGACGACTTCAGCTCCTCCAGTGGCGGGAGGAAAGGAAAGGTGTTCGGATGGTCGATACCAAGCATCAGCTCATCCCTATTCTTGGAGCAGGGTGGAAGAGAGATTTCATGGACATCAGACCTGGTCATGTATGTGTCAGTTACCAGATGGCCTTCTTTTATGTACCGCAGAGTTGACTGGACAGTGCCGCTGTACCGGAAATGTCTTAGGATATCATAGGCTTCCTCCTCAGGCCGAGTGCGCAACATCTAGAATAACTCTTGGAACTCATAATTTGAACCAAAAGGGAACGTAGCCACCAAGGTAATATTTTATGAAATTGTCATACAAAAACAAAATCATCAACTAGTCAATTTTAATGATTAAACCCCTTTAAACTCTCATAAATGAAGATTTGATGCCGTGAGATTTTGTTTCCTCCTAAACCATACACAAACGGGGCTAATTATCACGGGCAAAGAAAGCATCCCTCTCAAATGGGGGGCCACTCCAAGGCGTAAGCGGTCTGTAACCCAATGTAGTACATGTCCGTTGCTTGCCGTGGGCGCTGAAGATTGAGGTGTTCACAACGTGAAGTGCTTTAAGTACACTCACCTAATCAAGTTGGCCAAGGAGCATTGCAAATAAGTAATTATACGCCAGCCATTTTCCATCGCCCCAGGCTCCACTGTTCTTGCTTCATTCTCCAAACGAACCTGCATCATCCTCTACAGACTTAAACTTCTGCGGTACTGATGAGAATGATTCCCGGAAGGCTAGTTATACTTCCAATGTTATGACCGGCTGGGGACCGTTGCTACCAACGCCAAGCGCATTCTTCGCCTGCTCAATCGCCGTTGCCCCGAAAATCTCAAAGACACCAATATCACTTGGATCCGCCAATACAACATCTCGTCTCGTGCAGCCAGTCGTCGTTAAAGCTACACCGTTGAAGCGATCTTCGATCCAATCGTAAGCCCCGGGGATACCGAAGATTAAGTCCGTCCCGTGCCCCGCGAGCAGGTTTCGAACATACTCGACCGTGGCTCCGCCGGGGCAGTAAAACTCGTTGACCAACTGCTCCGTGTCGCTTATAGCAGAGATCTCGTCTAGCACGCCCTTGAACAGGTAGAGCGGTCGGTTCGGCGTTCCGTGGACGCCCATCTGAAAGGCACCCGACGATACCGTCCTGTAAATTTCGTTGAATAGGATGGCCGGGCCGCTCCTAAAATAGGAAAACAGGTTCTTATACAAGCCTCGCACCACGGTAACGTCCACACAATTGTTGGCGATGAAGTCGAACGCCGGCTTCCTCGGACCCAGCTCACTATCTAGCAGGTCGCTGAAGTTTTTGTAGCCGTGGGCCAGGCCGAGCATGCTAGCAAAGAGGATGCCGGCCGGAAAGCGCGCGTTGTCCATCTCGAAGATGTGCGTGCCGTTTGCAATGGTGCCGCCGAGGGCCGTCCCCACGAAGTTGACGAGATCTGGCGCGTAGGCTCCGGCCATCTCGGCCGCGAAGCCCGTCGCAAGGGAGCCGTGCGAGTACCCAAACTGCGCGACTCGTGCATCTGCAGAAAGGCCCGTCAGGTTCCTCGAAGTCTCTCCCAGTGCCATCCTGATAGCGTCGAGGATGGAGAAGCCCATCTGGCGCCCCACGGTAAACTGTCCTCGCAGACCTGTGTGGTCTGCTAGGAGAACGTACCAGCCCCTGTTGATTGCGGCATTGATCTGGTCGGCCAAGGTTAAAATATTACCACACGACCGCGCATAGGGTCTGGAGAGATGCTCACGGTTAGGCTTTCTAGATTGAAAGGTCCAACGGTAGCTAGGGAGCCGAGTTGGACAGCGTAGCTGGGTACACAATTCGGGTTTGGCGAATTATAAGCTATAGCGTATGAGAGGAGCTTCATGTTATTGGCGTTGTTTCCATTTGGGACAAGAATCGTAGCAACATCGGCCACCGCATCATCGTTGGTAGCGGTACTACGATACATGAATTCGGTTGCCGAGGCAACGTTGAAATAGCCCAAGAGTCCTTTGATTTTGCTGTCGATTGGCCGACTTCGCACTACCTCTCCTAAGCTGTATTCGGAGATGTTGCCAGGCTCGTAGTAAAAGGGGTCAAGGAGAGGAATAACTGGCGGAAAAAGCTGCGCCCAGCAAATGGTCACGACCAAGGTCATAAACACAGGGAAGTAGGAAGTCGGTTTAGGATACATCATGAAATCTAATAAACTTAGTTATATGATTCTTGATATCATGGAGAAGCATAAGCCCCTCAACAGCTCTATTAAGTACGATGGGAGGCTAGGTGTAATATGGTCAAGCTCTCCAAACCTAGCCTCCCCGTGCTATTATACACAATATCAATTAGAGTCACCTGTCCTGGCAGAGGCGTTGAAATCTAGCATTTCCGTTAAATTGAAAAACATCTCTAAACTTGGCACTCTCGCAGCATGTCTTTATTATTAGTTAGAGAATGATGTAATTTGAGAAACAGACATGCATCATCCCACATCGGTGCCTCATGAATACCTAGGTACATTCGGCAAAAGAGATGCGATTACAGGCTTTGAAACAAATATTTCAAAGACATCTGATATAATTCGAAGGAAACTTGGAAAGGTGAGACTTAGACGAATCAATTACCTAAAAGTTGCCAATAGATCCACGACATGTGACTCATATATGTCTAGTAACTGAGGGATTCGGATTCGGTATCAGACATGGCATCAGTTGCGCTTTTGCGAATCGCTTTTCCATTGATACCGAAAATATCATGACTTTCCCGACTTTCAGGCGCAGTAAAGTGATAGTTTCAAACTCCGAACCACAGCCTATACGCTCTTGATTTCTGCTCGTCGCATTGAATCAGAGAAGACACAAAAATAATTAAAACAACATCTACACTCATTACAGTACCTATTACCAGATATTCATTATAAGGCATCGCAGGTCTTTCCAACCAGGAGCAGCAACTCATTCAATCCTTGTTCGACACCGCTAAAAAACGCATACTGGAAAGACGATGCTCCAATCCGCCACCGCCATTTATGATGGCGATCTGTCCACCGCATGACCGTCCGGTTGTTTTAGCTCCCATCCCGTCCCGTCCCCCGCTACACCACGCTTGATACACGTCACTCAGTGGGATGTAGGATAGACTGCAGTATACTGTTTTTGTTTTGTGTGCTGGCTGCGTTACACGCACGATGCGAATCACATTAGTGTGACCCGACCTCGGCTTGACTCTAACCACCATCCATGGCCTCTCTGGGCACAAGACCCAAAAGTAGCACCGGCGCTAACAGGGCGGAATATGTATCACGACAAACTTAAAAGTAAAACACACCAGGGCCAAGAAGTACGGAACACGACCAATGACGATCCAGCGGGGTTTCACATCAAGTCGGCCCATTGTAACGTGTTCTATGTAAGTCTTAGACACCTATCTAATCGAAAGAAGTACAGATATAGGTAGTGAAACAGCGATCCAGAACCCACATCTCACATCATTGAAGTACTAGCTATTATTAGCTGGTGATCTGCGTGGGCTCGAATTAAAGCAAGTTTTGGAGAGTAGAGTTGGATCTTGTATACAAAAGAAGTCCCGTCATACTCTGGATACCTTCATGCACCTGTGCCCGTTGCTAAAAATCAATCAGAGACTGCATAGCTTGGATCTCGAAAATGGGTACAATTGTTCAGTCAGAGCATCTCAGCCAAGACCCCGGCCAAGCCTTCGAGTTGAAAGAGGTTCCCAACGCACTGGCACGATCAATCGCGGCCACCAAGGTAGAATACCGACGAGTTGGGGCTAGTGGCCTGATCGTTTCGAATCCTATCTTGGGGACTCTTGGGCTAGGGGGATTCAAAATGGATGAACTGGGCCAAAGACGAGGACGAGGTACATCCATGCTTCCCACTCCCAGCAAATGCGACCGAAACCTCAAACTGACCCGGCAATAGGCCCGAAAGATCCTGTACGCCGCTTACGCCCGAGGAATCAACACATGGGGTAGGTAATTCGCACAGACTAGACTACTCACAACCGAGTTCATTGACAGACTTCAATCAGATACTGCCAATGCATACAGCAACGGCATGACCGAAGCCATCATCGGGCGGATGATTAAGGACTTCAAGATTCCGCGGAATAAGCTGGTGCTCATGACCAAGGTCGGACGGATCGTGGCGGACACGGAGAACGGCGGATCTAGTGACTTGGTTGCCTTTCTAGATGACGCTGTCCGCAAGAGCAAAGATTACGTGAACCAGTACGGTATGCCAACACGGTAATGAAGTTCAAGAGGGAGAGACGCCACTGACGCTCCTAGGGCTTTCACGGATGGCCATCTTGAACGCGGTGGAACAGTCGTTGAACCGTCTGCAGTCGACATATATAGACGTCCTGCACATCCACCGGTGGGACCCGGACACCCCTATCGAGGAAACCATGGGCACGCTACACGGGCTCGTAACCAGCGGCAAGGTCCGCTACCTCGCGGCCTCGTCCATGTGGGCGTTCGAGCTGGCGCAGCTGCAGTGCGTGGCGGAGCTCCGGGGTTGGACCAAGATCGTGGCGATGCAGAACCACTACAACCTGCTCTACCGCGAGGAGGAGCGTGAAATGATCAAGTTCTGTAAGCGGACCGGCGTGGGCATATTGGTGGTAAGTAATGCTAATTATAGAGAGCTGAATCTCTCCGCCCCCTCTTCTATCCAAACAAAACGGAGCTGACTTGGTCGCCTCGGGAACAGTGGTCCCCTCTCGCCGAGGGTTACCTAGCACGGCCATTCGAACTGGCCGACGGTACAGCTCGCCCAGCACGATTTACCTATAGGTCCAACGTCGATCGTGAGATCATTGGACGGGTTCAGCTACTTGCTCAGAAATACAATGTGGCAGCGAGCCAAGTTGCCCTGGCCTGGCTGAACAAACGCGTCACTTCAGCCATTGTTGGTATCAATAGCGTCGAGCGTATGGATGAGGTACTGGGCGCCCACGAGTTGGTTCTCACGGACGAGGAAGACACGTGGTTGGAGGAGCTGTACAGGCCGAAATCGATCCAGGGGCATTGTTGAAGGCTTACATAAACTAGAGGCTACGTTCATCCGGTCCTTCGAGTATCCGATCCAATCCCAAATCCTTCATTTTGAACAATTTTGACATACGCCGGTTGAGAGACTGAACTAAGGACTCGAAGAACCGCATAGATGCGGCCACCGCAGGGCGTATGCGCCTACCAGTTAAACTCAGCTAGCCAGGAGAACGTAGTTGTTGATGTGGGTGTTGTGAAGGAATAGATTGAGATGGATGATCTAGCCGTGAACTCATGTGGGAGATGTTCATCCTTAAGTAGTCAAGCTGTCAGAAATAAACGAATCCGTGATTCCAATTCCTGCATCAAACATTATTGAGTATATTGTCAACAAAATTGAAATTTTATTTTCTATATATTATCTCTTCCTATTTCATTAAGGAAAGTGTCCTAGCATCAGCTACCGATACTGTTTTGATGCCAACAAGCTACGTTATTTGCGATAGTATATCCATTGAGAGGGCATTCAAATTGCGCGACACAACAATGTCTTTCAGCGCCAGTTCCGCACCGTATTCTCTGCGAATCCAGTTTCGCAACTCGACTGACACAAGGCTGTCAAGCCCATAATGGCTCAGACTGCGCTCGGCTGTGACTTCCTCGCGGTCCATCATCGTGACTGTGGACACCTTCGTGCGCAGCGCCTCCATCAAGGCCTCCGGCGATGCATCCACCAGCCGGCTCCCGTTGGTTTCCACTTCAGCCGTCCTCCCCTTGTAGTTTTCGTCAAGGCCTTCCTGGTGAAGTCGCATGGCCCGGAGAGGGTTGAAATCCTCCCACGGAAGCTTGCCTGGTGTAGACGTGGTGACGAAAGAGAAGCTGCTGCCGTTGACATTGAGACCCGACGACGGGCCAATGATAGCCCCCTTGACGAGGGTGTGCAGCTGTTCTTCATCGATACTGAGACCCAGAGACCCCTTCAGCCGGTCGCTGATGCCGCGATCGGCCACGTATCCAACTCCCTCTACGACAGGCAGACTAATGGATACTGCCGGCTGACCATGCCGAATACGGTACTCGGAAAATGCGTCGAGGAACGTCTATTAAGGTTTAAATAAGCACGGGGGAGTTTGCGAAACCGGCCGAGAATGCTACTTACCGAAGTACCAGCGTACAGTGATTGCCCAAAGTGACCAATGATGGCGTCGAGCGAGGACAAGGACACGAAAAAGTCGAGATTCGGAAACATATCATGCAACATCCAAGCCGACTTGATCTTCGGCAGGGTGATGTTTTGATAATCCTCGAATGTCGAGTTAAGGAACATAGCGTCCTGTCGGTGACATTAGTGAATATTGTTCGTAGTGTATAATAAGGTTGTAGGACTTACGTGCAAGTACAGAGCCCCGTGCACAACACCGCGCACGCGCGGCATGTTTTCAATCGCTTCCTTGGCGCGGGTTAAGCCGTTGTGGGAGCCGACGTCGCACGCGATCGCCCTCATGCAAACGTCGGTACCCTCGTATCGTGTCAGCAGCTCGGCCACCTTTGGGCTGGACGGCCCGCTGCGTCCGAGTAGCACGATGTGCTTCGCGCCCTGTTTAGCCACCCAACTGGCCAACGAGCGTCCGATGCCACCCGTGCCACCAGTTATGATGTAGGTGGCATCTGGCGACAGCAGCGCTCCTGGCGGCCGGATGACGTCGAGAGGGGAGCGCTTCGCCGTCAAGACCTTCTCATCGGGACCCAGCGTCAATACGATCTTTCCGACATTCTGGCCCGACTGCAACTTGCGAAGGCTGGTCGCCAGCTGAGAAATCGGAATCTGTGTAACAGGCTGTATGGGCTTGATGGCGCCGTGTTTATACAAAGAAATGATATCGGACAGCCACCCTCGCATCGCACCCGGCCGTACACTCTCGATCATGCGTACATCCAGGCTGTGGAAACTGACGTTCTGGAGGAATGGCCGCATTGAGAGGTGGTTGTTCTGAAACAGGTCCTTCTTACCAAGCTCGACGAAACGCCCGTGCGGCGCGATCAATTCCCACGACTGCTGCAGGAGGTGGCCGCTCAAGGAGTTCACTACCACGTCAACACCCCTATCGTTGGTTGCCAGCAGGATGCCGCGACTGAATTCCGAGTTGCGGCTTGAAAAGATGTGGTCCGCGGGTATGCCGTACGTCTTGGTCAGGAACTCCCTCTTCTCGTGAGTCCCCGCTGTTGCAAAGATCACAGCACCGAGGTGCTGGGAGAGCATGATGCATGCCTGGCCGACTGCACCGGTGGCGGCATGGATCAGGACAGTCTCGCCCTTCCGGATTTGGGCGGTATCTACGAGACTCGCCAGCGCTGTGCAGTAAGCAATGGGCATGGAAGCCGCGTCCGCCAGTGCCAGGTCCCCGGGCAACTTGGAGGCCCGCGCGCTAGAGGTACGCACATAGTTCGTGATGCCACTTTGGTTTATGGCATAGAAGACCCTGTCGCCGACCTGCAGATCTTTCACGTCCTTCCCGGCTCGTACAACCACGCCAGCCCCCTCAAAACCTGGAGCATGCCACGGCAAGGAACCAAGGACCAGAAGGAGGTCCCTAAAGTTGATCCCGATGGCACTCACTTTAATCACTATCTCTTCGCCGGCTAAGGGTTGATGGAAGACCTCACTCGACGTGTCACGGAAGAAAATGGAATCCGGGCTGCCAACAGCATCCAGGGTCATTTCCAGCGCCTCTTCCTCTTCATTCCATACGTTCCGGTTCTCTTTAACGGTAACGCCGGCCTGTATGGCGAAGGTCTCATCCGCAGGCTTATGCGGATGCAGGCGAGGTACGTGGAGCACGTCGCCGATCATGCAGTATTCCTGCTCGTGGAGGGTCTCAGGGTCGCATAAGCGGCCGGCCAGTTTCGAGACCACCTCTACGCCGGTGCGGTCAAGGGCGGCGTTGTCGAGTAGCACAAAGGATTTCGAGTCGTCCTCCAAACGAAGAGTCCGCAGAAACCCTTTGGCGAAAGCCGTGTCAGGGTGAGAGTGGGCGGGGATGACCCAGAGCACATGGCGCGCTTCCAGCAAACTTTGTTGTAGAAGGGAGAATGTTTCCTGTGATAGATCACTGAAGATACTGTGCTGAGGGTCGTCCACGAAGATACACAAAGTCGTCGCATCGACAACGAGGTCGGGGAGCAGTGATATACTGGACTCAACCTCGGACAGCTGCCCCAACCTCCGATCAACCTCATTCGCAAAAAGGGCAGTATCCGGACTTGTGGTCGACACAGGGCAGATTCGAATGGGTCCCATTGTTGTTGATGGCCGTGCCAGCTTCGTGGACCACATCACCGAGGCAAATTGCTCCGGCTCTCCGGGGTAGTCCTCGACGTACCCGTCTAGGCCACTAAAACCGGTAGATTCCAAAAGTGTATGCCAAGAAGGTTTGGTCAGCAACGGCCCGTCGATGGACCGGTGGTTATCTTCCGATAACCACCAGCCCTTGAGCGACGCGAACGGGAAGATTAACGGAAGGGAGGTCTTCGTCAGCTCGAGCAGTGCGAGATTACCACCGGGCCTCAGCAGTGCACGTGTGTGACCAATGGTTTTTTCAATGTTTGGCGTGGCGTGTAGAACATTCGAGGCGATAACCAGGTCGTAATCCTCCGTAGCAAACCCCTGAGCAAGGGGCTCCTCGCCAATATCGAGCTTCTTGAAAGTGATGTATTTGGACCAGCGGCTCAGCTTCGTACGCGCATTCTCAAAGAACCCAGCCGAGATATCCGTAAAAGTGTAATGGAAAGTGCCCCGTCGCCCTGCAAGCTTTCGCTCCATCGCCTCGAGTACAGGCAGCGTGGCGCTTCCCGTACCGGCCCCAATTTCGAGGATTCTGATGTTTGGTTTGCAGTCGAACACCAACCCGCAATACTCCGCCAATGCCATGTTGGCCCGCTTGGTCGCCATGTCTTGTTCATAGTAGCGCGTGAGTAGGCTATCCTCTAGCATAATCTCGAGAGGCTCGATTTCGCCACGGATGATCTCGGGTAGCACCTCACCCACCTTGCACACCATCTCTCCGGCTGCATTCATGCTCGAGACCTTGTGTATAAGCAACTGATCGTCGCACCCGGGGCTCAAACCTGGAGCAGGGTGTCTCGCTACCAAGCGGTACGCCCAAGCCAATAACTTGGAGAGATGCGGTGGTAGCTCCAAATTTCCATCTGAGGTTTTGACACTATCCAACATCCTACTCAAAAAATGGACCGATACCTTTTCTGTGTCGCGAACGTTCTGAAGCTCATCCGTACTGGCCGTTGGCAGCATGATGGTCTTGGCCAAAGCTGACCCATCGACCAGGTCCACATACGGTGTATACCGCATGAAGTAAGTTTTCGGCAGCCCATGCAACAGCCGGTCGTTACTCAGCGGAACAATTGTCTTGAGAGCCAGGTCATCAATCTCCATCACAGGTTGCGGGAACCCACTAGACAGATCGAAAACCACGATGCTAAGATGGAGGTTACCAGACTTGACATCGTGGGAAAGCTTCTTACTGACGACGGTAAGTTCGTGGCCTGCATCTGCGGTGATTCTGTTCGAAATTCGCCATCGTCTGGTATCAGTAGGTACCTGAACGGGTCTGGGTCCATCGCGCTCTTGGATGATGCCTATGGCGTGGTAGAAAGAGTCCAGCGTCGGCGGGTCAACAGTGACAGGCGAGGTGCCTTCCAGCCCTGAAGCTCCTATATCACGGAGCTTGATCTTGTGAATGATGGCACCAGGGAGCTGCCGCATTTCGACAGCAACACGGAAACTGGGGCCGTAGAGCACACCATTTTGCGCCAAGAAGGTGTATTCTTTTTGGTGGTCAAGCATGCGCGATCCCGTCTCCTCTAGGATTACTCGTGAAGCTCTGACGGTTGGGCTTTCCTCGAATGTCTCCCCGAGATCCTTCTCTACCGAGCCACGACAGTGTACAATCCAGCCGTGGCTGCTTGACCAAGACAAGATCTCGAAAGACCACACAGACGTAGATGTGAGATCGGTTCCCATGTCTGCGGGGCGCAACTTTGTCGTGATGTCCACTTGTTCATCTTCCTTGATGTTGAGGCTTCTCATCACATGGAACTCCTTCACTAGCACGTTTGGCACCGGTGCAGTCTGGTGCAGCTCTCTGAATGCCCCAACCGCGAGGGAGAAGAACGCTGTGAACGGGAAAAGGACTTCACCTGCGATATTATGGTCGCGGATCCATGGAATATCGTCCAATGTGAACACGTTCCTGTACACATGCTCGTTGCCTTCGCTGTACGGGGACTTACAGCCGAGCAGGGGATGATAAGGCCCACCTCCGAGCAGCTTCTGCGCCGAGATCCGAGATTGGTGGATGTACCGAGTGGATTTGTTCCATTCATACGGCGGCAGGTCCGTAAGGACCTTTGCGCCCAGAGAAGGGGTTTTGTTGACTTCACCAAAAGAAATGTCATGGCCTGCGACGAAGAGCTTTCCAGCAAGGTCCAACATGGAAGTAAGTGCAGCCTTCTCGCGGAGAAGAGAGGGGCAATAAGAAACCGCCGGCTTTCCATGGGTGTTCTTGGTACCAAGGAGGTCCATGGTTTGAATGGTGGGAACTTTCAACGCAGAATGTGGCCCAATCTCAACAGCAAGTATAGGGCGCGCTTCCTGAGCATTTGCCCCATGAAAACTGGAAGAATGCAGAGTTTCAAGGGCTTTCAGGAATTGAACAGTCCCCACGAGGTTCTGCACCCAGTATGAAGCTTGATCCACGACGCCTGAGGGCTCTTGTTTCCCCGAGACCGACGAAATGAATGCGGGCTTTGGCGACAATTCTTGCTCTGGCGATTGCTGGCTTGAGAGGCAGAACGGCTCGATGGATGCAAAGTAAGAAGCCGCCGAGCTTTCCATGTGTCTAGAGTGATAGGCAACATCTACTTTGAGCCGACGTGCGAATATGTCCTGATCCTGGCACTTTTCCTGAATATTTTCGATGGCTTCGATATCACCAGAAATTGTGACACTGTTGGGACTGTTAATGGCCGCGATGGTTGCATACCCGTCTTCCAACTCGATAAGATTGGTAGCCTCATCCGCGCTAACTCCAAGAGCCAGCATGGCGCCTTGTTCAAGCCCGTAGGAGACGACCTCATTGACGGCCACTCCTCTGAAGTATGCTATTGCGATTGCAGCTTCGAAGGATATGAATTTGGCAGCATAGGCGGCAGCAATCTCTCCACTCGAGTGCCCGACGACAATAGCCGGTGTCACGCCCCAGGACTGCAGCAAGGCAACAAGTCCAAGCTGAACGGCTGTACATGCCGGCTGACTGATCTCCGCACTATCCACCCGAGACTTGCTTTGAGGCTTGGCTAGCTCATCCTGCAGAGACCATGGGGCACCAAGCTCAGTCAAAAATGAATCAGCTCGCTTGATAGCACCCGAAAACGCATGGTAATTCTCGAGCCCAGAAGCCATTTGGAAGTATTGGGCACTCTGGCCAGTGAAGATGAAGGCAATATTTCCGCCATATCTGTTGGCCCCGAGTGAAGGTGAAGCCGCTGTCGCTAACTGGTTTCTTAAAGATGCCATCGAATTTGCAACTATGGCCCGCCTGTGGCGAGGGAAGTGTGTTCGGCGCTGGCCCAGAGTAAAGCTTAAGGCCTTGAAGAAACCTAACGAGGTCGGTTGACCTTCAAGGTAGGCCTCCAGGCATGATGCATAAGCTGTCAGACTGGCGGATGATCCGGCTGATAGAACAAACAGTCTGTCACCCGGTACAGTTGTGGGCGTATGAACATTCAACTCGGTTATATTTCGAGGCGTGCCGCCGTTGACAATGGGCTGTTTAGCCTTTGAGGAAATCCCATTTACTACCGGGGCCGAGCTGATGCTAGCTTCAGGTGGCACCGCCCTTTCAAGTAGTACTGCGCTGTTGCTGCCGCCGAATCCTGCATACCATTAGGACGATGATTTCCTACAACGGGGATGGACACAAGGGGCACTACTCACCAAAATTTGTGATACACACACGCCTTTTGCATTTCAGGGGCCAGGGCAGTGGCTCTGTCAAGACCTGGTGGTTATTCTTTGGTCAGCTAACCACGTCCACTGCCTAAGTGCAAACAGGAAACAAAGGCTCACTGTGAGGCGCCCGTCGTTGGCGATTTCCGGATTGAATTCCTCAAAGTTGGCATTGGGCAGCAGGTATTGCTGCTCGAGCATCATAATGGCCTTTACGACAGACAGGAATCCACTCGCTCCCTCCAAATGCCTACGAATAGTTAGATTCAGCATGGCAAACCCCAAAGTTGACAGAAACTGACCCAAAGTTGGACTTTGCCGACCCGATATACGTCGTGTCACGGTGTCCTTTCACCTTTGCGATCACAGCAGTGATGGCTCCGGCATCGATAGGGTCACCCGCCTTCGTGCCCGTGCCATGGCCCTATAAACGGTCAGCTACAGTGTTCTTGGTGTGTGCATCGACAGAGTCATACCTCAACAAAGGTTGTATCCACTGCGTCCAGTCCGACAGACTCATGCAGACTAGTGAGCAGTTGCTCTTGGGCTGTCTGAGACGGCATGGTGATACCCTGGGTACGCCCCGAATGGTTGCACACCGAGCTCCGTATCACAGCCCGCACAGGGTCACCACAAGCGATTGCATCTGATAACGGCTTGATAATCAGGCAGCCGCCCCCTTCACCTCGACCAAAGCCAGATGCTTTGGAATCATATGCGAATGATTTGCCCTCGGGGGACAGCGCACTGCCTCGATATCAGTCCATGAATCCATAGCCAGGCCGGTAATTAGGCTGACAACTTACCCAATTGCGGCCAGAGCTATCCACATTTCCGGGCCGCTGATTATATTCGCAGCCCCAATGATGGCGGCCGAGCACTCGCCGGCACGGATGCTTTGGCAGGCTTGGTGGATTGCATAAGTGCTCCCGGCGCATGCAGCGTCTACCGACATGCTCGGCCCGGTGACACCAAGGAAGTACGACAGACGATTGGCAACCAAAGCCGGAGAAAGCCCGAGGGCTGCATACTTATTGGAAGTCTGCAAATCCTCCGTCAGGCGCGTGCTGTAGTCGGAGAAGCTAGTCTGGGCGAAGACCCCGACATTGGTGCCAGCCAAGCCAGGCAGGGTTAACCTGGCGGCCGTTCGTATCAGTGAAACCCTCCTTGACAAGTTGAATATTGCTTGGGGTGTGGGGTTATCTCTGAGTCGCAACAATGTTGAAAAGAGGAAACACTGGATGTCACCTGTCCCACTTACCCAGCACTTTCGACTGCCTCGAAGGCACACTCCAGCACAAGTCTGGTTTGGGGGTCAAGAGAACGCGCCTCATCCGCCTTAATATTGAAGAACGATGCATCGAAAGCATATATGTCTTCGGGCAAGAAATGCCCACCTTGAGAGTTGTAAAATCCTGGCTTCGTGGAGGGTTGGTAGAAGGCCTCCTGTCTGAATCGATCTGGAGGAACTTGGGACCATGCAGACTTGGCGTCGGCCAAGAACTCCCACAGGCCTTTACGCCCCACCCCTGGAGCCCTATAGGCATAACCGACAATTGCCAAAGGAGCCTTGGAATCCATGACAGGTGATTGTTGAGTAAGGTGCGTCGTTATGGGAAAGATTCGGGATTTACTGAGGGGAGGTCTGGATTGGCTAAGTAATAAAAGCCACAAAGGAGGGTCGTGTGCATATATAATAATGAGATTCTCTCAATTTTTAGGTATCAATACAATGTCACCCAGCGAAGTTCGATCTGTCTAGATAAGCGAGCCTTGGACTATTGGAATCAGATTTCCATTGGCTCCCAACTGCTTAGTCCTGCGTGATCCATCTTCTTATAAACATCAGTAAAACAATGCGGGTGAAAATGCAGATCAACATGTAGTTACATGTTTCTGTACATGGTCTTCGTCACTGAAGATAGGCTGTCACGTTGGAGTATATATACCACTATGTCTTGATGGCACGCATATGGTGGAGTTCCACTTTTGCGTGCGACATTGGCCTAGACAATTAAATTAATTGGTATAGCACTCTCTCATTTCATGCAACATGCTATGCTCTATATTAAAAATGTGCTCGAACAATGTCGCGTAATCTCGATTTGAAACTGAGACAAAGCATCGTTTTACGACGTCGGAGCATTTCTCCGCTCCAATCAAAGCCTTCAAGTCATTATGCACGTCGTCCGCACCGTAATACTGATCTTAGACATATTGACAATTAAGTTCATTAGTATGACACTCTCTTGTTTTACAAGGGGCGGAAGTTTCTAATGAAACACGGCTGACAATTCTCCCGGATCAAAAAAAAATAAAACAGCTGTAGGGACGGAGTTTATATATATGTATACACAGCCGTCTGATATAGCACCTTACAACATGCTATACTCTATACTGAAAATGTACTTAAACAATATCGCGGAATCTCGATTTCAAGCCGAGACAAGGCATCGTTGTACGACGTCGGAGCATTTCTCCGCTCCAATCAAAGCCTTCAAGTCGATGCGCACGTCGTCCGCACCGTAATGCTGATCTTAGACATGTGGAATAGCTGCGAAGGAACCTGTCTGAAAAGCCCTGGGATGTTAAGATTACGCGACTTACGTACGTATCAGAGTAACCGAATGCGACAAGAATGGCTCGAGGCAATGAGATGTAGAAACAGCTTGCTTGCTGTGGACGACTCAAAAGCGCTGGTCCCGCATTCACCACTTGGACTTGGGGCGAAATCCCATTTACATTGGTTGACCTAATACAGAGATACCACATTGCAGAATTCGACCGACGATGCCTGAGATTCCGCGCTACATTCTCGAAGAAATCGCCAAGTCGTGCAGCGTGGCTGTCGACGCCGTCCAAGATGTTTACGGTTGCACTCCACTGCAAATCGGCATCATGGCCCAGCTAGATCAACGAACATACAATCACACCTTCATTTTCACGCTGAAGCAAGATGTAGTCAAGAAACGATTCAGTGACGCATTTTGCCAAGTCGTGGCGAAAAACTCTGTTCTACGAACCCGGATTGTCAGTTGCGAGCTGGGGCTGATGCAAGTGGTAATCGCGGAAGAGTTCCAGGTGACACGCCAATCTTACGGCCTGGCGAGCTTCCTGAAGGATCTAGATGAGCTTCAGATGCACTTCAATAACCGCCTGCTGCAAGTCGCTATTGTGGAGGACAAACTCGTCCTAAGAGCCCATCATGCTCTGGTGGATTCCGTTTCAGTACACACGATGATCAGCGAGGTATCGCGTGCTTATCACGGCGAGCCGACGGAGGACCATGCCGACTTCAAGCTATTCTATGAGCATTGTTGCTCCATTGACGATGATTTCGCCAAGTCATTCTGGAGAGCCAAGTTTGATGGCCAACCGGGAATTTTCCCCACACTGAGTAAGGGGTACACACCCGAGGCATCAAAGCAGATCAGCAAGGAAATCAACCACAAGGCGGCCATCTACAAAGTGGAATTTTTCCTCTTGCCGTCTTACATACAGGTAGCTTGGGGGCTTACCGTAGCCTCCTATGTGAAATCCGAGAACGTCACCTACGGCCTGGTATTCTCTGGACGAGCAGCTGCATTGGGCATTACCAGTACGACATTGGGGCCTACCATAGCCACGGTACCTGTCCAGATGAAGCTGAAGAGTACCTCAACGATTGGAGAATTAGTCAAAAGTTGTAACCTTGATCGTCGCGAGACGCAGACAAGTCCGGCCTTGCAGTACGGACTTCTCAATATACGACAAGTCAGCGAGGATGCGGCTGCGGCGTCAAGGTTCACCACGCTCCTAAACATCCTAGCACATGAAAGCATGCTTTATGAGAGGGATTTGCAGTATGAATACGAATTCGAGAGTCGTTCGCCCTATTGTCTTGGTCTGGTTTGTAACCTCAACGCCAAAAGCATATCTGTTCAGGCAACGTTCGACGAGGGAATCATTCCTCGACAGCAGATGTGCCGAGTCCTCAATCAGTTCGAGCACATTCTGCAGCTATTAATCCGGCATCCGAATGACACCACTGTCTGCAAGCTCCCTCTCGTTAGCGTCCAGGACCGCCGGGAAATCCTAGAATGGAACAGGATGGTCCCAGACGTACCTCAGAAGTGCTTGCACGACATCATCAAAGACCAAATACTCCATCGGCCAGACCAAGTGGCTGTATCGGCATATGATGGCAGTCTGACCTTCGCAGAATTGGACCTACTTTCAAGTGCTCTCGCCCAAAGGCTGTACCGCTGGGGAATATCCACTGAGATGCCCGTCGCCCTCATGTTCGAGAAGTCGCGGTGGACGATAATCTCGCATCTTGGTGTTCTGAAAGCAGGCGGTGTCTGCGTCCCCATCGACCCTGGGTATCCCACAGCTCAAAAACTAGCTATCATTTCCAGCTCTAATGCGGGGGTGTTACTGGCTTCGACATATCAACAACAGGAAAAGAGTTTTGATTGTTTGTCGATCGATACACTTATTGTCAACAAGCGACTCCTCTCGGAGGGCCTCTCTACCCTCAGCACCGAACTCCCTTACCCGTCCGTGGCACCATCGCAAGCAGCATACATCCTGTTCACAAGCGGCAGCACTGGCGCCCCAAAAGGTGTCGTACTCGAGCACCGGAATCTTGTCTCGGCCTTGACTGCCTTTGGCCATCGTATTGGTTGGACGTCGGGCACTCGTGTTCTCCAGTTCGCCTCATCCGTGTGGGGCGCAAGCATCATTGAGACTCTTGGTACCCTAATAGCCGGCGGCTGCGTGTGCGTGCCCTCGGACGAGTCGCGAGCGTCGAACCTTGTCGACTACGTCGCCATGGCGGGGGTTGAATGCGCCATATTGACGCCGACGGTCATTCGTATGTTCTCGCCTGCTGACATGCCGTGCCTTAAGTCTCTCTGCTCGGCCGGCGAGGCTTTGGACATTGAGTCGGCCCGGACATGGTCTGCCGGCGGTGTGCGCTTCTTCAATGGATGGGGTCAGAGTGAGACGTCAGTTTGCAGTACGCTGGCAGAACTGACATTCGCCACACCCTATCACAACAGCATCGGTACCCCTGTTGGGTGTGCCATCTGGATCGCCGATGATAGTGACATCAATAAACTCGTACCCATTGGGGCCGCAGGGCAGTTAGTTATCGAGGGCCCAGGCGTGGCGCGGGGCTATCTTAATGATGAAGCCAAGACAACAGCCTCATTCGTTCCGCCACAGTCCTGGACACCCAAAAGGTATGCCGGCTCGGTTGCGCCTCAGGACAGGCGCTTATATCGCAGCGGAGACTTGGCGAGATACAATGCCGACGGTAGCGTCGAGTACATTGGACGACAGAGCAGTCAGGTGAAAATCAGCGGGCAAAGGTTTGACCTTGGAGAAGTTGAGAAAGCCATCTGCTCCAATGCGGCTGTTCGGGGCGCGTTCGCCACGGTACATACTGGGCCTGATGGTCAGAAAGATCTTGTAGCCGTGCTAACTTTATCTAATCCACATTTCCCCCGGGGGATTGAGCTGGAAGAGTTGGTCATAAAAGATGAAACCCTGGTTGGTCAAGACCTACGAAGGGTTCGGGATTATCTCGTGTCCCACCTGCCCAGTTACATGGTCCCGACTGTGTGGCTGACCATTCAAGATCTACCTCGAACAGCATCTTCAAAGCTAGACCGAAATCGTCTAAGGGAGTGGATAGGAAAGAGGGATCTTGTGGCAGCTCGAATCTCTCTGAGCTCATTACTGCGCGGAAGATTGACACCACCGGCCACAGCGAAGGAGAAAGTGCTGCACTCATCGTGGGCGGCCGTATTGACGATACCAGGTGGTGAAATTGGAAGGGAAAGCTCACTGCTGAGCCTCGGCGGCGATTCCGTTACGGCAATGCGGATTGTCTCGCTGTGCCGCCGCTCCCACCTCCTGGTTTCCGTAGCTGCCCTGCTGCGCAGCGAAACCCTAATCGCCGCCGCCGCCGCTGGTGAATGGCTCCCCTTGTGTTCCGCGACCGACGCTAAGCTATCGGACCCCAGTGATTACGCTCAAGAGGCGGTTGAGCCATACGAATCCTCATTGATCGTGGATGGGAAAGACTTGGCTCGTTCCGGCAACTCAAGCCTGGCGGCGCTCTCCAATCACCTTACAACAATGGATGTTCCGATATCCAACGTCCAAGCTGTGTTGCCTTGCACATCAATGCAGGATGGCATACTATTCGCTCAAATGGGGGGTTCTGGGGACGAGTATTGGAACACCATGCGAATGAGGATGTCCACAGATGATACCGAAGACGGCGTAGATCCCGAGCAGGTAATCAGGGCTTGGCGATCAATTTGCAGCGCTCAACCCGTCCTGCGTACGTTCTTCATCAGCTCTGTATCCGAATCGGAGAGCGCGTTTCAGCAGGTTATACTGAAGCAAATCTCCCCTTCGGTCTCGCAGGGCCCCATGAGATCGCACAAGCAACCTGCAGCGGATTTTCCGAAGCCCGACCTTTCTCAACCCGAACCTCCTCACCACCTGTTCCTGACCCGCGTTTCGCGCTATGTCGTCTACGTAACTATCTACATCAACCACGCCCTGATGGATGATAGGTCTATGGGTATACTTGGCCAACAGCTTCGCCAAGCGTATACAGACCCGTCAGGCGTTGCTCCAGGGCCGGATCTAAGTAAGTATGTCGCCTGGGATCGGAATCATCGCGTTTCGGCTAGTCACTATTGGAAAGACTATCTCGCCGGAGCGTCTCCCTGCCTCATCCCTTCATCGGCTTCGTCAGACAATGAAGTTTCTTTTCCGAAGGCAAAAATCGACAGTCATTTCCATGACGCAATCCCCACAACGGACGCCAGCATCTTCCACGACTTTTGTCGTCGCCATCGCATCACTATTGCCAACCTGGTTCAGGTGGCTTGGAGCTTTGTCCTTGCTAAGTGCACGAATAAGGATCAGGTATGTTTCGGCAGCATACTTTCCCAGCAGAGCGCTGTAGAGCGTGGCGACGTGACGCTTGGCCCTCTCTTGGCTATGGTTGTCTGTCGTTTCGAAATAACCCAAAACACTACCGTTTCCGACTTACTTGAGCTCGCAAGAGAAAACGCTCTGTCCGTCCTGGAACATGGCGGATGCCCGATGAGCGAAATGAATGACGAACTCAGCTTGGGCCAGTCGCCCCTATTCAACACGGCCATTACGATCGCACGGACTCACCCTCGAGGGGCTCAAGATGAATTGAAAATTAGACTAGCATATCTAGACATCGAAGACAACCCTACAGAGGTCAGTTGTGCTTCCCTCAACACTAACACGGATTGCAGCTAATCTTTCAAGCAGTATCCGCTCACAGTTGGCGTTGGGTATGATCAAAACAGCTTCGCGGCACGAATCTGGTGCAACGGTGCCAAAATCTCTCCTCTGTATGCGTCTGAACTTGGGGCAATGTTTTCCAGCGTTCTGGACCGCATCATGCACGACCCAGGTCAGATGGCCCAACTTTTGGCAAGCCATATGAGCAGCCCAAGCCCTGTTGACACAAGGGTCGAGGTCGCCGCGAAACAGATAACCCCTTCTGGCAGTGTAATGAAAGTCACCTCCCAGGATACTCATAGTAACACTCATTCCACTCCCTCACACGGAACGACGGCCTTTTCCGATACCGAAACCCAGCTCCGTCAGCTATGGTCGCAAGTTCTCTCTCTGCCTCTCGACACCATAGAAAAGACCGACAGCTTTTTTGACATGGGCGGGAACTCTATTCGAGCAATGCGCCTTGTCAACAAGGGTAGAGAGGCAGGCTTCGCTTTCACAGTCGCCGACGTGTTCAAGACGCCCACACTCTCAAGGCTGGCTTCAGTCCTTGCCTTGGCGCAAAACGCAGTAGTCGCGCCGGGGCCTGAGCCAAAGCCAAAGACAAGCTCAGGAGCTGCTGTGGTGGGACTATGGCGCACCAGACAGCTTGCGGCACAGCACCCATGCTTTCGAAGCGAGAATCTTGAGAGCGTGATTCAGGTCACCGACACTCAAGCGTTCATCTTGGCGACGAGTGAGCTGGATGGCGTAAGCCTGCACAACAAAGCCATTACCAAGTTTGCGGCGGGCCTCGACTCGATCCGCCTTGTCAGAGCGTGCGAGCACGTCGTTCGTCACCACTCTCTCTTGAGGACTGTGTTCGTACAGGACGGCGCCTGTATCAATCAAGTCGTCCTCAAATCTCTTCCCACAAGCACCGTCTCTATTAACAGTGGCGCTATTAAGTTGATGGGCTTCGACGAGGCACGGTATCTGCCCAAATTTCATTTAAGAAGCAGCGTTATATCAGGCAATCCCAGATTGTGCTACGAGCTAAGCCTTACTATCCATCATGCGCTCTACGACGCCATATCCATGGCGCTGATACTTGAAGATCTGCGCGCTGCGTACACGGGAGCGCCACTGTCAGACTCGCCCAAATTCTGCGACTGGGTGTCGCACGTGAACTCGACAGACTCATTACCATCATATGCATACTGGCGCCAGCTCCTCAACAACTCTACCGTGACGAGCACCGTACCTCCCGCGCTACCGATTCGCGGGTTATCGTGTACCAGCCGCCGCGTGTTCCGGACCTCGTCTCGTCACTTGCAAACGCGCTACGGTCTGCCCCCGAGTGTGCTTAATGCAGCCTGGGCCGTGACCCTATCTCTTATGACTGGCTCGAGCGATCTGGTTTTTGGTGCGGTGAACGCTAATCGGAGTATGGCCTTCGATAACGTAAGCCAGGTTCCTGGGCCGTGCTTAAATTTTCTTCCCGTCCGGGCGACTCTGGCAGACCGAGACACGTTCGGTACTCTTGTTCACCGGCTTCAATGCCAAGCTATCTCGGGTATTCCGCATCAACAGATCGGCTTCCGAACGATTGTCAAAGAATGCACAGAGTGGCCCTCGTGGACTAGACTGAGCTCCGTCCTTGTGTACCAGAACCATGGCTCCGTGGGCGAATCGTTCAGTTTCGGAGACGTTGACGCTACCTTCGCCGGCGAGGGTACTATTGGCGACTCGACAGACTTTTGGATTATAGCTCAGCCAGCGGCGTCGCCAGGAGATAAAGATCTGGAGTTGGAAGTCTTGTATTCTCGTCATCGGGTTTCGGATGAACAAGCACAGTGGGTATGTCACTGTCTGGAAACGATTATGGCTTCTTGCTCGATACTACTGGAGAGCCCGCTTCAGTCCTTCGAGCTGCTTCTGGGTGTATCTACACCCCGCCAGATGTCATCAGCTACCAGCATCGTTGATGGCGAGAATGCGAGCATGGACTCTGGTAACCCCAGTGCGCAAGCCACAGCGGTCGTGGCAAAAGCTTGGAAAGAAATTGGATTACCAAGCCAGGCTAGGCAAGAACATAATGACCGAGGCTCTTTGTTCAATAACGGGGGTGATCTGGTGACAGTCGTCGCCCTCTCGTGGTGGTTCAAATATCGCGGCTATGACGTATCTATGTACGATATTATCGAGAATCCGACAAAGCTGGGACAGTCGAAGCTCCTCGATGGTCTACTACGTATGGACCAGTGAGATTGGAAGAAGTTGAAAGGTGGCCATTAGACTGATAACAGAGTGGTCATATTTGGGGATCAATGGAAGCGAGCGAAATCGATTCATGTAAACTAAGGGTGTAATATTTTATCTAGCTTTACTAAAGTTAGTACTTAGTAAGGAAGCGGTTAACGAGTTCTTGTCCAGTAGTTCGTAGGCGCTTCGGGCCACCTTGGTTTCGTTCCGAGGTGGATACTGGCCGCCTTGTAGGGTCAGGTCGTAATAGATGTTATTTCTTTTACAGTATTAAAATACATCGTGCTTTAGTACTTTACACTACACTAGTTTAAGATTAATCACTTGGCTAAGGGGTTTATTGTCTTCGGCATAGCCCTGTACTAACGACATTGACGAACCCCCTCCCAGATCAAGCCGCTGAATTCCAGCAGCGTCGGTTTTTAAATGCCACATTTCACCGACATTTGGTCGGGGGTGCTGTCTCGAAAGTGGCATTATATTTCTCACTGTATACGCTTCCCGCTCTCCTCTACTTTTTTAATGTGCCTATTCCATGGGCCTCGAACCGTCTATCTCTTGGGCTATTTAAAAGATTTTATAGAACCTTATGACGACAAAGGTTTATAATGTCCGAGCAATGTCAAGTAAATAAGGCTCCGCTTATGCGGCGTCTGCTACCAGCGCCTACACCAGCAAAGCAGCCGCTGCCGCCGCCGCCCCCCAAGAAGCCTTTGAAGCAACCACATGCGGCAGTCGCTTGTCAAGAATGTCGCAAGTCCAAGATCAAGGTATGAGGATCATTTGTTTGGTTGGAAACCCTTTCATGACCGAAACTAACTTGGCACTTCTGTCAGTGCTTTGGTGAAAAGCTTACATGTCGTCTCTATGTCCAAAAGGCCCTAGTATGTGAGTACAGGGACACTGTATTGTCGACCTAAACCCTTAAACAAAGCATACTTCTATATCCTCTGCTTCCTCTATAATTTAAAAGTTCGAGAAGGGTATAAGAAAACTCGTTTAATATAATTATTAAGATAGTTTTACGGATAACCGATTTAACCTCTTAAATAAATAAAATAATTTAAAAATAGTAATATTTACGTTTTTATATATAAAAATAGAAAATAAAAACTTGATTATAATAGAAAACTAGATTTTAAATTATTTTATTCGATATCTTTAAGTCTTATAAAGGAAAGAATATTAAGTAGAACTTAATATAGAAGAAAGATTATAAAATAAAAGATCGGTAATAATAATTAATAAATTAGTTAACGCCGCCGTCGAGGTAGTAAAACCTTTAGGTCTCTTTATTAATTTAATATATAATAGTTAATATTATCGATTTTCTAAAGAAGATAACGTTAATAAAGGTAATAGTTAGCTTTTAATAGAGTGTTATTAAAGTGAAAGCGAATATTGAAATATTTATTATTATAGAATAAATCTATAATAGTATTTTTATAAAGGATATTTATGTTTTTAAGAATTTATATCTATTTAATCCAGATTAAAATTTAGGATTTAAAAGGCTATCCGGCCACGATATTAGTATAGGCGTTAAACAATTTTAAATAATTCCTCTTATATATTTTTAATCGTAGGTTCTTAGTTCTTTAACTTAAAACGAAAAAAAGCGATATTAATTCGTTATTATATAAATAATAATAGATTTCAGCTTTAAAAAACGTAAGCGAGGTAAGAATACGACCTAGTTATTTATACGGGCGTTTTTTAACCTTTAAAGATAAATAAATATAGGAAGCGATACTTATTAAAATAATATCGAGTATATTAATAGGGTAGTAATCCTTATAAATATTCGTATTTTATTTATAAATGTTAATAATATAGCGTTTATATTTATAATATAACCAGCGTACGGCTTTAATATAGATTTCGATTTAATTTCGAATATATTTAATAATGTTTTAATATTATCTTTAATATTAAAAGGGTATAATAATTTTAAATAAGACTTTACCGTCGATATAGATAAGAATAAAATGTTATTTATAATAGATAGTATATAATAGCTTTAATTTTTAATTTCTTTTTTTTTATAAAAATCATTTCCGATATAAAAAGACTCTCGTTTATTAAATAAAATTTATTTATTTAATTAAATAGATATAATTTCGGTTCTTAAATTATAAAGTCCTTCTCCTTTTTAAAAAATATTTATATAAAGTCGTTTAAGGGCTTTATAAATAGAATAATTAAAATAACCCTATTTTTAAAAATAATAACCCCTTTACGGAATTAGTATATATTAAAAGCCTACTTAATAGAAATCGAGTTTATTTCTTTAATTTACGATTCCTTTTTAAATTAATAATATAAAATAAAGTAGGAATAGGTTTATATTATTTTATTTATAGCCTTTTTAATAATCTTTTAAATAAAACCTTAAAAACTTATTAATTAAGTTATTTAATATATATTATTCTATTTTTATTTCTTTAGGTTTTTAAATTTTATTTTTTAAATCGTATTCGAGCTAATATTAAAAGAAGTAATATTTTAAAAACGTTCGAATAGTTTAGTTAATGGAATAAAGGACTTTATATTTCCGTTATTAAATAGTATTAAGAAAAAGATAAAAAGTAAGAGTTTTAATTATTTATAAAATAAGTAATTACGGGTTTTTAAAGTAGAAGTTTAAAAGGTAAAGTAGTATTTAAATATTAATAAAGTAATTATAAATATTAAATTTATAGTTTATAATAGAAAATAATTTCGTTATTATAATTTATAATATTAATAAGATATAATTATTTATATAATTATTATATATAGTTAAATTATCTTTATAATTATTTTATTATCGATTAAAGTTAATTTATAACTATAATAAGCCCGTATAATTATAATTTTTATTTATAATTTCATTTGTATTAATTATAAAGTCTTCCGTTATAACTCGGTTTTTTTAAGGTTTTTATAACTTATCATCGTTATTTATATAGTTTTTTACCTTTTAATTCTCTTTTTTTTATAATATTTATTAATATATAATATAATGTTTAATAAATAAAGCGAATTAATAAAAGGATAAGATTTCTATTTTATTTCTTAGTTAATAATAATTTAATAAGGTATTTAAAAGTAAGTAATATTTATTAAGTATACGTTAATAAAGAGGGGATATTTAATTTTTTAAGAGTCGATTTAAATTAAGTAATATTTAATAAATATTTAAGAAATTAAATAGAATATAATTTAAGGTTTCTCGAGAGTAAAAATAAGGAGAGATTTATATTTATTCGAGTTTTATATAGTTTTTTTTAAAATAATATATTCCTTACCTTTAGTTTAAAAATAAATTAACTCCTAAGTTATATCTTTTAATAGCTTATATAAAGGTAGTATATATTTATTTATAATTATCTTTTAATTTAATAGGTTTAATAATAATATTATTAATTATATTATTTTCTTTTAATTAAAGGTTTTAAACAAGTCGTTATATATAGTTTTAAATTAAGAAAAGATTTAGTAAGTTATAATATATCCTATTATAATTTATATAATAAAGTTTATCTTATATTATTTAAAGTAAACCTAAAAGTATATATTTATTTTAAAGTTTTAATATAATATAAGCTTTAAAGATTTTAACCTTTTATAATATTAACTAAAGGAGCTTTAATATAGAATTTAATATATTTATATCTCGAGAGTTAACTTTAATATCTTACGTAATTTAATTATTAGCTTATTAATTATAATTATTATAGTTATATATTATAATATATTATATTAAATGCTAGCGTCGATATTAATATAATAAATATAAATTTTAATAATTTATATAAAGGCGTAGTGTTTAGTATATTTTATATCTTAATAGATATTTATTTTATATTTAATAAGTTTAAAAGTAGGGATATTAATATATTATATATATATTTATAATTTAGGGTAATAAGCGAGCTATTAATTAATCTTTAAATTATAAAATAAGCTTAATATTATATTACCTTTAACTTTATACCTTATTAAAGGAGCGGTTTTATTAATTAATAGGATAAGTAAATAACGTTTTTTAAGATATACCTTTAATTAATAATAACTTTATTTATTTATAAGGTTAGTTTAAATTTTATTTACCTCGTTAATACTTATTATATACTCGCGTTTTTAATTTTCTTTTTATTTTATATTATTTCTTATTAAATAGTGCTTATATATTTATTTTATAATAAGTTTTTATAATAGTTAAATATATTTTCTATATTTAATATTAATTTCTATTTTTAATAATAACGTTTTTAATATTTTATTCATTTAATAGCTATTAAAAAGATTATTATAAATAAATATAAATTAGGGGTTATTATTATTTAATAATAAATTATAACTATTTTTAAGCTTTAATAATATTTAAACCCCGTTTTATTATAAATGATTTTTATATTTATTTTATACTTATCCCTTATTTTTTATATAAGAATAAAGGGATTTTTATAATAGATTATAGCATTTAATTAAAAAGCTTATATTATTAATCGGTAATAAGGTTTTATATATTTAGATATAAAATATAGATTATAAAGGAAAAGGTATTCCCGGCTTTAATAAAGAATTATAGGAAAGTAATTTATTAAAAAGTTATAATATATATATTTAAAAGTTAAAGTTTTATTAATCTATAATTAATTAAAATAAATATAATAAACTTTTAAATAATTTATAATAATTAGACATCTTTAAATTATAATTTTAAGATTTTATTATACTCTTTATTTATTACCATGTTAATATAAATATTTAAAATTTATTTAACGTATTCTTATTTCGTTATCCTTAAAGATACGGCCTTATTTAAGATAAACTATAATATATTATAATATCGATAAATTAAGCTTAGTTTTATTAAAACGATAAACTTTAACGACGTACACGAGTATATATTCGTTTTTATAAATTATAATTTTTATTTATATAAGTATTAAACGGGTTTTATATTTAATTTATTATAAGTCGATAATATATCTTTTTAAAAGTTTATTATATATTTAAATATAAATAATTTCTCGATGTTTATTGTATTTTTATTTACGTACTTATAATTATTATATAGAATATATTAATATAATTAATATCGCTTTATTTTAAAATATTATATTATATACCTTAAAGAAACTCTTTATAAGATTTATTCTTATTAATATCTTTAAGTTTAACGTTTATAGCTTTATTTATATTAAAATAATATAAAAGATAAGAAATATTATAATTATTAATAAATCCCTTATTATACTCTATTAAAATTTAAAACTCTATATCGTTTATTTTAATAATATTTTAAATTAAATATAATAGCTTTAAAAACTTTAATATATTATAATTAAATATATATAGTTATTTTTATTAACTTCTTTTATTAATATTTTATTAAAAGATAAAATAAATACAATATTTAATTTTATAGCCTATTATTTTAAAAGAACTTTTATATTAAAGTATTATTATAAAAGGTTTATAATAGCTTATAATATTTTCTAAATTATAACTTAAACCTTTAAAGAATATAATATTTTAAATATTACTTTAAGTTCGACTTTTAAAATATCGGCTTTTTATATATCTTATCTTACTTTATTTAAATTATATTAAACTATTTTTAAAGAATTTATAAGTATAATATTAATATAAAAAATATTTCTATAAGTTATTAAAAATTAAACGTATTAAAAGGGTAAATAAGAAATAAAAGTATTTATTAAGTAGGTAGAATAGAGAGATATCGATTAGGAGATTATAGGTTAAATATATTACTTATAATTAATTAATAATTAATATATTAATAAAGGTTATAATATTTTATAAATATTATATAAGTTTTAAATAAAATAGAATTTTAATATTACGTTATTTAATAAGCACTTTATTAATTATAATAAAGTATACTATTATATATTATTTATTTTTAAAAATAATAAGGTTAATTAAATATATAAATATATAAATATATTAAAATTATATAACTATATAAATAATTTATTTTAATAATAATAATATAATAATATAGCTAGTTATTATTTTATTATTTTATTAATTATATATTTTAATTATTTAACTCGGTATTATAACTTCTATTTACTTACCTTTTTTAAGGCGGGTATAATTTTAACCCCGTTTATTAAATTTAACCTATATTTTTTTAATTATTAATAGACTTATATATAATGTATATATTTACTTATATAAAAATATCCTTAATTTAAATATAATTAAAACCTTTATTTATTATTAATAATAATTATAAATCCCCTTTTAAATTAGAATATTTTATATTTTTATATATATTATTTACCTCCTTTATTATTAAAAGCTTATTAATTAAAAGAGCTTAAAGTTACGTTTTCTTTATTAGCGATTATATAATAATTAAATATTTATAGTTTTTTAAAATTATATATCAAAGTAAAAAGATAAAATAAAAGGAAGTATAATAAAAATTATAAATAAAAAGTTAATATATAAATTATTAATAGAGCTTTTATATTCTTAACTTATTTAATATATCCTTTATATTTAAAGGGGCTTTAAGCTTATATTAAATATTATTTAATATATAAGTTATTAAATACTTATATTTAAATATGTTAAATTAAATAAAATATAAGCGTTTTATTATAGCTTAAAGAATTAGATTATTTTAAATTATTATTATTTATATATATAATTTACCTTTCGATATCTTTTAATTAAAGCTTCTAAGGGTAATATAATAATAATAAGGTAATAAAGTAAGAGTATATAGTTAGAAATATAAAGATTTATATTTAATAAATATTAATAGAAGTTATTAGCTTTAAAGTATTAATTTTATTATAATTAAACTTAAATAGATTATATATTATAATAGGAAAAAGACTAGGTAATAAAATAAGCGTTATAAATTTATATTAATAATATTATAAAGCTTTTTAAATTTAAATTAATTTATAAGAGTTTATTTATTAAATTATACTTTTAAAGTCTTTTATTATAACTTTATTAAATAGCTAGTTTTATATTCTTCCCTTTTATTTAATTCTTATATTTAATAATAAATATATTTATTATTAATTCGTTTATAAATGTTTTAAAATTTTATAAAATTAATAATAAATTTAACGGGCTAAGCTATATAATATCTTTATTAAAAGTTTTAATAATATTATTATTAAATCTCTTATTATAAGCTTTATAACTTAAGTAAAGATAAAGCGTATATATATTTATTATTTATTAGCTTTATAACCTTACCTCTTTAATATCTTATTTAAACTAGGTTATTATAATAAACTTTAAATAATTATTAAAACCTTTAAATATTTTAATTAAAACCTATAAATCTTAATAGGTTATTATATAATTTAATAATTAATATTAAATTTATATAAAATATTTATTTTTAGCTTATATATACTCCGCTTTAATATATTAATAAAGATAATAATTTTTATATTATATTTATAAATAAATAAACCGTTTTTATATATTTAATTAATTTAAAATATTAACGAGTTTTAATTAGTTTTAAATAAAATTATTAATTATTAAAAACTATTTATAAGTATTTATTATATCTTTATTTATATTATTTAAAGTATTAATTTATTAATAAACTATATTAGTTTATTATCTCAGATTAAATTATTAAAATATATAATTATTAAGCTTAAGTATTTATATTTATTAAATTCGAAATACGCTATAAATTATATTAAAAAGGAAAAAGATAGTTTATTTAAGCTTAAGTACCTAGTAACGTTATTTTTATTTTTAATTATAATACTTAATATTATCTATTTAATTTTAACGTTATTTAATAATCGAGCGCGATATTTATATAAATTTAAAATAGTTTTTTTAAATCGTTATTTAAATAACGAGGTTATAACTATTTATATAAATAATTATATAATATCCCTTTTTAAATAAAAGCGCTTAATATTTAATATCTTTTTATATTACCCACTTTTTAAACTTATTACCGTTTTTCCGGCGCTAGTTTTATTTTTATTTAATATTATTTTATATATTTAAGCTAGTAATTAATAATTTCGCCTTATTAAAAAGTCGGGTAATATAAAAAGTATAAGATAATTATAATTAAAAAAAAATATAAATCGTTTAATTTTTCTAAGAAAAGAAATTATTTATATATTTATCGAATATTTTATAGCTTATATAAGCTTTTATTAATTTAAATCGAAAGTATTTATATTAAAACTATATAGTTATAGTTCTTTATTTAATTAAAAAACTTAAGAATAAGTTTAATTAAATTATCTTATTAAAAAAGCTATTACTACTTTATAATAATCGATATATTAAAGGTAATCTTATTAAAAAACGTTTTAATTTAATATTTATTTAAAAAATATAATTTAAATATCACGTTTTTATTATTTATAACAGGCTTATTATTAATAATAAAATATTTATAGTTTTATAAAATTAAAAGTAAGTATTTAATAATTTAAGAAACTTAATTATTTAAATTTATTTAAGTATTTTAATATATTTTAATAATAGTTTAAATATAATATATCTTATTTAATTATTAATTATATATAAGACGCGCGCCGGGATTATAACCGTTATATACTTTATTTATAATTAAGTAATCTTTTAAAACGTCGAGTTATAAAATATTTAATGATAATAAAATAATATATTATTATTTTAAAGGAATTATAAAAAAATTTAATATAATATTGTTAAATTATTTTATATTAATATTAATAATTAAATAGCTAATGTTTTTAATTATATTATATTTATTTTATACTTTATTAAAATAGAAATAGTTTTTTTTTCCGTGGGGTTTTAAAGCTATTTTTATTTCTTATAAAAGATAAAAAAGCTTTTATTATAAGTATATATAATTAACTATATTTAATTCGGTTTTAAAAACCTTTTTATAATATAATATAGTTTAAAACGAGATCGGTTAATTAGGCGCCTATAGGCTTATTATAATTTAAATTTTAACCGTTCGCTTTATCGCTACTCGTTTTTCTTTTATTATTTATAATTAAAGTAGTCTTAATAATACCTTTTTAAATGTCGAGGTTAATATCGTTTTTAATATTATTATAATCTATATTTATATAATTTATAATACTTTTTTATATATTATTTAAAGAACTTATATTACTCGTTTTTATAACTTAAGTAACCTCTTTATTCGAACGGTTATTTATTATATATAGAAATTAAATATTATATTAAGAATTATTAGGTTTATATACGGCTACGTTTCCCGGGATAATAAGTTTAAAAGGATTAAAGATATAATTAATTAAAAGTTCTTTTATATATATTATTTTAAAAAGAAATACGGTATTATTAAGGTTTTATATTTTAATAAAAGAGTTTTATATTTTTTATACTTTTATATTATTTAAATTAATTAATTTAATAAAGAACGAGTAGTTATATTAAAACGTAAATATTTAAATTCGTTAAAAGATAAATTATTATAACTTAAGTAATGCTTTTTTTTAATACCGGTATTATTTTATTACTAAGGCGAATTTAATAATAAAGTTTATTCCTTATAAATTAATAATTAAATATTAAATAAAGCCGTTTCTTTAATATTTTATTATACTTTATAATTTTTTTATAATTTAACTTAGTTCTTTAATCTTTAATTTACGGTATATATTAAGTCTTTTTATATTAAATTATTATTTTTATTAATAATATATATCGCCGATTTAATAAATATTTTATTATAAATTATAAACTTAATTTAAAAGAGGTCTTTAATATTAAATAATTAATTATATTTATATAGATATAAATTATATCTCTCTTCCTTATTATAATAGTTATAAGAAGATTATAGATTTTATTTTATTTAATATACTTTATTTAAATCGAAGAGCGGCGATCCTTTTACTTTTATAAATATAAGCTTTATTATACGTGTTTTTCCCTTTATTATTTATAGGGAAAAGTTAGCCGTCGTTAATTTAAACGATTTATATATATTAGTTTATTTATAATAAACGTATATTTATATATTTATTTTATAATATATAAGTTTATTTATAACTATTAAAGTACCGTGTTAATTTAAATATTAAACTTTATATATATTAATTATTTTTAAATATAAAATATATAAAACAATTATTTAATATCGGGCTATTAATAATTCCCGAATAGCTTATTAATTTTAATTAAAGTAATACTTAATATAATTACCCGTCCTTTTAAAATAGCTTATTTAAATAATATAGAAAAATGGAATATATTTAAAAGTATTTATATATAATATTACCTCGTTTTAAAAGGTATATTAACGTACTTTTCTAATTTAAATATAACTATGTTTTTAGTTATTATTAACTTTTTTAATAAACTCGATTAAATTAATATTAAAACCAAGTTTATTTAATTATAACGAGATATATTTAAGTATTTTAATTAAATTAATTAAATAGTTTTATAAGGTTATAAGGTTTTATTAATAGGTAGCGATTTAAATATATAGTTTATTAAATTTTATAACCCCTTTTAATATAAGCCGTATTTAACTTTATAAATATAATTAGTTATTAAAATATAATATAAAGTTAACCGCGAGTTTAATATAAAATAATAAGTTAATAAAACAATATACTTTTTAATTATAAAAGAAGGCGATATTATTTAAAGCTTATTATATACCTTTTAATAAATTAAAAAGAATATAAATCAAATTAAGAATAATATTATTTCTTTTCTTTATAATATCGTATATAAAAAACTACTCCTCCTTTAAATATTATAAAGGCGAGTAAATACACTTATTAAAAACGAGATTAAATTTATTTAAATTTAAATTATAATTTTTAAAAAGCTTTTAATTATTAAGATATACTTTATATAATAATATAACTAAGAATAAGATTATAACTAGGAGGATTAATATTATATTATATTAATGTAAATAATAAAATATAATTATATAATATTAAGGGTAATATATTAAAAGTTAAATTATAAAGAATTTAATTTTAATTTATTATATTTAAACTTATTTATTTTAAAGTATTTAAAAATAATATATCTTTAAAAAGTTATTTAATTAAAACGATTTATATTCGTTATTATATTAAAGTATATAAATAGGTTTATAAATATTATAAATAAACTTTATAAAATATTTTAATAGTGTTTATAATTTTAAATCGTTTTTTAAAGCGTAATTATCCTTTATTTATTATATATTATTAATTATTATATATTAGAATTTATCGGGTAGTTATATATTAAATAATTAAAATAATATATAATATTAAATATATATTAAGAATAATTATTAAAGTTAAAGGTATTTAGCCTTATTAATAGCCTTTTTATATAAAATTATTATTATAATTTATTTATAAAGGGCTTTATAAAGTTATTAACTATATTTAATAACTTATACCGCCGCTCGTAAAATTAAACACGTTAGAGTAATATTTATTTTAATTATTATAAAACTCTTTTAAATTAAATTTATATATTTATAACTAGTTTATATATAGTTTAAATTAATTAATATATATTTTATTATAATTAATATTTATTATAACTTAAAATATAATAATAATATAATATATTAAAAATAAATAAATTATAAAATAAATACCCCTCGCTTTATTCTATCCCTTTTATAAATAATTAATTAAATATATAAAAGTTATTTAAAATATTTAAAAACATAATTCCTTTTATTAATTAATTAAAGCTTTTTATTAATTTTTAAAATAAAAACATAATATAATTTAATATAATTAGCTTTTATTATTAAAATAATAGCTAATCGGATTTATATAAACGATTAATTAAAATGATATATTTTAATTAAATTGAATAATATTTTAATAAATTATTAATTAATAAATAAAGTTATATAAATATAAGATTATTTATATACGGTCTCGTTTTTTTAATATATTTAAATAAAAACTAAAGAGATAATATCGTTTAAATTAATATAAAAGCTATTAATTAATTAAAAAAGAAACCCTATTTTAAATTATATTTAATAAATCTTAATGTTTATATTATATATAGATTTTATTTTAATATCTTATAATAAACTTAAAGGATAATAATTAAACTTATTTAAATATTTATAACTAAAATCGCGTATTTTCGTTAAATTAGTTTAATATAAAAAGAGTTATTAAAGGGGGCTTATAATCCGTTTAAATATAATAACACTCGATTCGACCCGTTATATTAATAAATTATAACATTTTATTTTTATATAACGAGTATTTATAATTTATTATATCTTTTAAACTAGCTTAATATTTAAAGAGTACGCGTTTATAAAAGCCTTTAATTAAGTTTAAAAGCTATATTAATATCGTTTATTAATATTATTAATAAACTAATCGAAATTAATTAACTATTAATTAATTAATTAATACTTTATTTTCAATTAATTAACTATAACCTTTTAAAATAATAATTAAGTTAATTAAAATACTATTTAATTAATAAATAATTAATATCGATTAATATTAATTAATTTTAATTTAACATATCCTTAATTTTATAATATTTCTTTAATATTAAACCTCGATGAATAAATAGATAAAAGTTTTATTAAAAGTATTTAATTCGATAGAATCTTTATTAATAACCTTATTAATTAAATTTATTATACCCTTTTTAATTAAACCTTTAATAAAGCCTTTATCATATTTATTTTATTTATTTAAGCTTTTATTAAAGTTTTTATTAAAGCTTAACATTATTAAAATATCGTAAAATCGACTTATGAAATTAATAATATCTTAATTCGATATTAACCGATTATTACCGTTAAATATAATATTATAATACTTTATTAATACCTTTTTAAAAAATAAAACTTATATAAATTATAATATTAAAAAATATTATAAGATCTTAATATATTAATTAATAATTAGTTAATTAATTAAAGCCTTTATAATTAATTAATTAACGTTATTTTAATATTAAATGTTAATTAATTAACTACCGTTAAATGGTTTAATTAATTAATTCGTTAATAACACTAGCGCTTATAGCCACGAAGGCCCCGTATATTCGGGTATGGCTTACACGGGCGGTTGTAATATCCCGCTTCGCTTGCGGCTTATGCCGGGCAGCTCTAACTCTCCGTCTTTCCTGGAAAGGCGAACAGCCTGGAGTCATGCGTACTTGCCCTTGTGTTATTGACGGGTGCTGGTGTTACGCGTGAGGCTGACAATAACATGCAGTACTTGGTAGTCTATAAGTACTACCGTGTAACGCCCCATCCTTGCTTCAACTTGCTATCTGTTTGCCCATAATACGTAAACCCACGTAGCAAAGTACCACTTGACACATTCTCCCGAATAGCATCCTACTCTACTACGATAAGATAGAAGAAATAAAACCAACTACAGTCAAATATGGCTCCCATTGAACTGGCCTACTTCTGCTACAAGAAGGACGAAGAGCTCGTCAAAGCCGCCGACACCAAGCTGATGCCGATTGGCATCAAAACCTTCCGAGATGGGGCCGCTAAGCGAGGACTGGCGGGCCGGATCACGAGGGAAGATGGCCGAGACGTGATGGCGGATTTCCGCAGGCTCTTTGTGCTAGGTACGAGTCCCTTGGATACATTGCTGATATTCTATGTGTAATTATTAATATACATGCCCGTGTCGTCAGAATGGCCGGAACGTGCCACGTTTGATAGTTTTTACCACTCGACCCCCCATTTGGACTTGCAGAACGAAACAGCCCTGGTTCTGGAAACGCCTGCGGAGATCAAGTTGTACGAAACCGTCGGAGAGGCTTCCGGTCTCTTTCAAAAGCAGACAGAGGCAGCCTTGTGGTCGCTCGAGATCATAGAAGTCAAGCTGAGAGACACAGAAATGTCTGAGAAGGTTGCCCAAGGCCTCCTGCAAAAGGTCACCGATTGGTCTCAAGGCAGCTCTAGCTCGGGTGCCGATGTCGCCTCCGCCTGCGGAACCAGCGTTAATCTCGGAACGAAAGAGATCGTCGCCATCAGAACACTTTCCACTCAAGAGCGCACGGAAGTCGAGGACGCTTCCCGGAACCAGGTGCTGGCTGATATTGCTGAGTTGGCTGTGGTGAAATGGATGGTGGCCCAGGTTGGCCTTATGCCGCTATAATGTTTGGGGGCAGATTGAAAACCACAGTGCGCGTGTGAAGTTTCGGCTCTCGATGCCAGGAAACCACGGTGTTTAGGTTGCCCATATCTAAACTATCCAAATACAATATCTCCCTTCCTTCGCTCAGTATGCCTGGCCAATACAACCAAGCCGTGTCTTGTGATAACACCTGCTGCATGGTAAAACACCCCCTCTTGATTTTATTCTCCTGGGATATAACAATCCCTTTGTGAAAAGTTTCTTTCTCCTGAGTGGCTGAGCACAATGACATTGAACTGAACCTAGAAAAGAACAAAGAGCATGTGTTGGGTACAGGGACATGGGAAAGTCGTGGTGGGTATTTGGTTTGAATATTTATAAGATAAGGCGAGCCTTCCTAATCTGGTCGGACAGGCTTCGAGATTGTACCCCCTCGTTAATCCTCTTACCATCCGTCCGTAACACACATTGACACTGCTTCGTACTGATAGCCCATCATGCCTATCAAGACGAGGTTCCTCATCATGTCCGACACCCACAGCAAAGTCTTCGAGGTCAAGGACGGGCACAAGGCCGACGTCGTCATCCACTGCGGCGATCTGTCGCAGTACTCCCACATCGACCACTACCCCAAGACCATCGACATGCTGCGCCGACTCGACGCGCCCCTGAAGCTGGTCATCGCCGGGAACCACGACCAAGCCCTGCAGGAGGACAGGTACGACGAGCACCTGCGGACCAAGCTCGACTGGTACAAGAACATGCCGCGGGAGGAGGTGGTGCGGAACTTCGGACCCCGGGGCGAGCCGCGCCGGCTCCTGACCTCGCCCGAGGCCAAGGCGTCGGGCATCGTCTTCCTCGACGAGGGCAACCACAGCTTCGACCTGCGGAACGGCGCGACCATGCGGGTCTACGCCTGCCCCTGGACCCCCGAGGCGCAGCCCGGCCGCGCCTTCCAGTACCGGGAGGAGGGGCACGACTTCGCCATCGCCGACAACGTCCAGATCGCCATCACCCACGGCCCGCCCCGCGGCGTCCTGGACTGGACCAGCCGGAACACCCTCGCCGGCTGCCCGCAGCTGTTCGGGGCCATGGCGCAGGCGAGGCCGCTCCTGCACTGCTTCGGCCACATCCACGGCGCGTGGGGCGTCCAAGTCGCGGCGTGGAAGCCGGACGACGACGGCAACGGCAATCGCCGTCCGCGTCGGAGCCCGCGCAACGTCACCGTGGCCAACCACGTCGACGCCGACGCGTCCTTCTTCGTCGAGACGCTGCCGAACCTGACCCGGAGCCGGAGAGACACGCCCGCGACGCGGCAGGCCAAGGCCGAGAAGAAGGCCGAGTACGACCGGCAAGGCTTCTGCCACACGAGCCATTGTTCCGACGACGCGAACCCGTTGGTGCCAGGTCGGCACACTTTGTTCATGAATGCCTCCCACGAGGGCAGCACCGTGGGGCAGGCCGCAGGCATCTGGGAGCAATGGCCGTGGCTGGTCGACATTGAGCTGCCCAGCGTGGAGGAGGAATTGGCTCGGAGGCCTGTGAATCCGTATAGGTAAGTCTGACTGATGGCAGCTGAAACGATGCCTGTTCTCTGCCGAGATGATGATATGACGCGCTGTGCTCAGTGTGCGGTGGAAGGGTTGGTGATAAGTGGACAGTTGAAACGCTGACTTGACAACATCGTCATTTTGCCTGATCGGGTTGTGGACGGGTCTGGTGTACTTGGATAGATCAATGGTAACGCATTATGACACGCGGCACGACATAATAGCGCATTCACATTATGTGGAAGCATCGTAGGTAAGACAAGCATATAGAAAAGGGAGAAAAGGGAGAATTAATCTATGACACGTTTCGCGGATCACGATATAGCCACGGTATGATATTATAAGTCGAAGTGCTGTATTGAAGACAGAAAGGTCTTACTAGTAGATAGAACAAGAAAGAGTAGTAAAAAGAAAAAAGAAACAGAGAACACCGTCCTCTAGGCCCAACACCAGCCCCCAGGCTGTTGCGCCCCCCTCCTCCGCGTGCTGGTCAAGCTCGCTTCGTAGATCGCCATGATCTTCCGGGAATTTGGTTATTTACTGGGGTGTCGCGACCACCCCAGGCCTGGCAGCAGCGCCCCGCTCTTAGTCCTCGTTGTGTGTGTGTGTGTGTGTTTTGTGCTCGCTCCTCGTTGGTTTCGAACCCGAGTCCTGTCGCGATTCGGAGGATTGGGGTGGGTTGTTGTGTGTCGTCGAAACGGATTGTCGTGTGTGTAGCCACTGAACCAACTGACCAGGAAGGTTGCTTCTGTGGCGAGGAGCTCGGCTGGGGCTACTGCTTGCTGTTGGGAAATTGAGCTGTAATTGGGACTTATGTACCTGCCTCTTCATCTCTGGTTTCTATTGTGCTTGGTAGGCTGGGGTGGTGGGTAGGTAGGTAGAATAGGTAGCTTACCTAGCTATGTAGCTACTTCCCAAGCTTGCACACCACCCGCACGTTCAGGGCACATCACCTATTACTACGCCCTCCCCCACCGGTAAGAAGTGCAACTGACAATCGAACTTATGGACTTCGTGGCCTGTCTTCCATCCCACACATAGCAGTGATTGTTTCTCACACCTGAGGTTGATAATATTGACAGTACCTAAGATTTACGTGTCGTCCTCTCCAACCCTTCGTTGCCCACACTCAGCACCTCGTGTATGGTATGGCGTGCTGCTATATGCCGTCGAAAAACATACGGTAAGTGATTACTTTCGAGCCAATCCAAAACAGGGAAACTGCCATTACCGTCTTTGCCCTACGCTTGCCACTGCCATCATTGGATACGCCAACCAGTTTACCTCGATCTTGTCGCTTATTGTTCCATTCAGATCGATATTGATACAATATGGTAGCTCTATCACATGCGTATCAATACGACCTTCCCAGCCGCCTTGCTAAGGACGGCATAGCACCATACGTAGGTCTGGGCCGTTCTCTACGGCTTAAGTAGCAAGCTACATTTGCCCAAACGCTTTATATTAGGGATCCCGACTACGTAACGGACATACTCGGAGCATGCTCGACTCATGGAACACAAAAATAGCATGCTGGCTGTAAGTCGCTCTCCATCCTACCACGAGCCCCTTTTTTATCTGATTCCAGTGCAACAAGCATATTACGGCGCCGTGTCTACCGGGTAGCCCAGACAGTACAAGAATGTCGCTAATTTGGGGAGAGATTACAATAGCTGGGATGAATACCAATTGCATGAGATGGCGCCTAAGGTAAGGTAGCAATTGGGGTCTGGTAGATGTCGTCAAATTCGTCACGTGACACCCCAAAGCTTGATTGAGGGAATCTCCACTAACGGACGGAAACGATGTCGATCAGCTCCACGAATGTCGGGTTCTTACTAACAAAGCAATTGGTTCTTCTGTATAGGATATTTCACGGATGGGTAATACTCGTGAATGCAAATTGGGTCTCTCTTTTTGAATCAATTGCTATTTACCGAGTAATCACAGTATCGATTTGGTAATTACCGAATTGATCTGTTTTGACCCGCGACGGGACGAGAGGAGCCTCAACAATCTCAGTTGTGGTGCAACTCGGCCCCGCTGAGAATGACATTGAAGAACCCGTCACTGTCAAGGAAACCCTGTCCACCGACCTGTTGGTTGCCCTGGGTGCACAGGTCCATAATGTGCCCGGCCTCTTTCGCCACATTGGCGCTGTAACAAAGAAGCAATCCTCGGTTAGCTCCGACTCACAGTTGAAGAACAAGGGGGAGGAAGGACAAGACGTACCAGGCGGTCGCGCGCTCTCCGGCACCGCTCGTGGCGATGATGTGGGCGCTTTTGTCGGAGCACATCTGGGCGCTCCGATAGTCGTAGGGGATGCGGCATTCCTGCTGTCCGAGACTGGCAAGGTAGTTGACGCATCGGACCATGTCGGGAGCCTGGTTTGATTAAAACAAAAGGATGTCAGAAAAAGATGTGCAAGTTTTTCATGAGGGAGGATGGCTGTGGTTTCCTTACAAAAGCAGTGATGCCACCGCAGCTGACTCTGCCTTGACGGGCAGCCAGAGCTCCGTTGCGGCGCTCCACTAAAGAAAGGAATTCTTCGGTTAGCTTGTGTGCTCATGTCGCTTCTCTAAGAGTCCCCGAACCGATGCTTGTTTGCTAGCTAGCAAGCATTAAGCTATGATAGCGACCGGTTAGATGGTAGGGTTGGGTAAGTAGAACTGACCAGGCTGCATGTTCTTGACCAGATCGTCGATCTCCTGTTGCTGGGCCGGGGTCACGATCGGGCTCGGGGCGGGCGCGGGGGTCTCGCCCGAGGCCGCCACATACGCGGCGACGCGGTTGGCCAGGTCCTCGTAGGACGTCGCCTCGGCGGCCAGGAAGGCGTACGGGTCGTCGGGTCGGACCACGACACTGCCCAGGGCGATCGAGAGCATGCCGCAAAGGGCGACCAGGCTGGATTTGGCGTACATCTTGTGGGATGGCTTTGCTGCTGCGGGCTTTACTTTGGAAAGAAGGAAGGGTCGGTCGGATACAGGAATCAGCTGGGAGTGGTGAAGACAGAGGTGGCTGAGGAATAATATCGAGAAACGGTTCGGGACGTCTTCATTTTATACATCCTTGGAGTGATTTGAGGTGGTACGAGATTGGGCTTGCTGGCATAAGTGATGCCGTGATGCGAGAGAGTCGCGCGGTCTGGATCGGAAGAGTCCAAGGCTACAAAAGGACGCCCGAGATAAGTGGAACTCGCGAACCAGAGAAACCGAGCGAGAGAGTTGACATAACTGGTGGAAAAGTCTCAAACTCAGAGTATACGCCGCATACAGTGGGACAAGCCTCGAGATTACCGGTAGAGTATACGCGCCGCAGACTACGCCGCATACAGTGGAGCAGGCGGCCCGACTGGCCTGGACCGATTGGTCGTGGCTGGGAAGGGGCCGTGGGGCCAGTGCTCAGACTATTGAAACGGGAAGCGGTCAAGGCTCCGGGGAGCCAGAGGAGAGGCACAGCACAGCTAGACAGGCAACAACACGATCTCATCATCACTGCATCTACTTGTGGTATCGCGTGCCAACTCACCTTCCGCCCCGCTAAAGACGACAGGTGTGTACTACTATGACACGAATCTTCCGTGACGAAATTGGCACTCACGTCGACCGGTAATGGACTACTTGCAACTCAAGATCTGGAACGCTCGCACGTGTTAGTGGACCGACACATGGATTGGGGAGAGCGCCATCGTGCAACACGTCCTTTAGTGTGGCCAGCGCCGGGAGCATGATGCGATACGCTGGGTGCTGCCGCCCGTGCCGAATTGCGCCGCGGAGGATCTTTAGGGGACTAGCTCGCCGAAACCCAGTCTTCCCCCAACCTTAACCAGGAACGATTCCAAAGGCTCCATCCAGTATTACTGTCGTGCTCGAGGCTGCCGTGGTGCGTGGCGACCGGGTGCCGAGCGCCCCACCAAGTAGGTACATCCCATGCTAGCCGTGGTACCCCGAGCCGGACGGCCAAGACGGGGTTTACTGCATCCCCAACGGCCACAACTTCGGTACCCGTGGCGCCAACGATGCAAGCCACCCCAACTGGTGAGAGTGGACCGTCTGGGGACAGTGGCTGGAACGGGGACGTTTTGGAACAAGTCTTGAGTCGAGGATGCGATTCAGAAGTAGCCAGGGTATATGCACTGTTGTATTTATTTCTAATTCCTTGTAGGTAGCAAGCACTACTGTGCTGCTGCATAAAAGCTAGGCTAAAATGACTGCCCTGCCGAGGTATTCGAGACCAACGAGCCAGTGCCGTGTGCACAGGTACTTACCAACCTTGCCCGTCGTACCCTTTTTGGCCAACCAGAACAAACAACCTTAGCCGAGATCCGGATATAGCAGTCACCAAGGCTGGTTTTCATATCTGATGACAACTTATTAGCTAACAGTTGCGACTGGGAGGGAACAACACAGCATAGCGTGTGCATCAAGGGCAATTGGGGTGCCGGGTATCAGAAAAGGATAGAACAAATGATAGTGTTTAATCATTGTGATCATAAACAGCCTCTGAAGCTAAATTTTCATCATATGGGAGGCGTGGTGATAAGGGTGAGAGCGAGTAAAGTAAAGATGAAACTTACATGATACTTCGCAAAGTTCTGTGAGGCTGGGAAACGACAGAACTCTGATGTACGCCGGGAGCAGAACACTCGTGTGGCTGGATCATCAATCCGCTCTTCCACCTTGAACAGGCCAGCGGTCAATGTAGCACCAAAGAGCTAGTCTTAGCATGTTAGACTGCTGCGCGCAAGCTGTCGCATGTTGCAGGCGGCGAGAGCAATGGAAGCTTGTAAACAAACATGGAAGATTGAGAAAGGGCCAGAAAATTCAAGGCCCGTCAAAATTTATCTAGTCCACTGAGTGGAGTGAGCTTATCCCTTATCAGGGGATTGCTATCACTGATAAGCGCTGAAGGTTGAGGTGGGGCCATCTCCAATTGGTGGTCTAATGGTGGAATGCTCAATCAATCAACTAATGCTGTCTAAGTCCATCCTCTTTCTGTACATGTGGTCCTGACCAATATCGCCATGCCTTAATCAAATAAAATCGGCACAAATGAATTGCACCCTAAGCCACTCCTGTCTGGATATGCGCGCCTGCTAGGTATTCAGGGCTGAACTGGTAATCCACGTAGCCCGCCGCCAGACTGGTGTAGAAGGTATTGCGGTCGTACGCGCTCAGCGCCAGCCCCTTCTGGATCCGGTACACCAGGTCCGGGTTGGAGATGAAGTATCGCCCAAACACAATAACGATATCCTTGTCTGGGTACTCCTCGTCCACCAGCGCCTGCGCGTCGGCCGGCTGGTATCCGCCCGCCAAGAGGACCGGCCGATCCCCCCAGATCTCGTACGCGAAATCCAGCCGCTCGGCGCGCTCGACCTCCTGCGCCCCCGAGATCCGCGACTCCACCAGGTGCAGGTAGGCCAGCTCCCGCCCGCGCGCCTTGCGGATCACGTCGCTGAACTGCGGGATCGGGTCGGCCATGCCCATGCCCTGGAACGTGCTCCACGGGCTCAAGCGCAGCCCGACGCGGGCGGCGCCGACGGCCTCGACGGCAGCCTCCATAATCTCGTCGACGAATCGGGACCGGTTCGCCACGGAGCCGCCGTAGTCGTCGGTGCGCTGGTTGCTGTTGTCCTGGGTAAAGGTGTCAATGAGGTAGCCGTTGGCGCCGTGGATCTCGACACCGTCGAACCCGGCGCCCTCGACGGCGTTCCGCGCGGCCGTCGCAAACTCTTCCACAAACCGTTTGATTTCTTCCACGGTCATGGGGCGCGGCACCACGTGGCCCTCCCCGGGCGTCGCGATGGCGCTTGGCCCCGTGACTTCGACCCCTTCCCGGGCGGCCGTCGCGGCGTCGGCCGCGGGCCCAAAGGCGGCGATCTGGCAGAAGATAAAGCTTCCCTTGCGGTGGACCTCGTCGGTGATGGTGCGCCAGGCCGCGATCTGCTCGTCGCTCCAGATGCCGGGGGCACCGGGGACCCCCCCGCAGGCCGCCGGCGACACGAAGGTGCCCTCGCTGATGATCAGGGTCCCCGAGACGGAGGCGCGTTGGCTGTAGTACTCCTTCATCAAGGGCGGAGGGACGCGGTCCGGGCCGGCGCGGAGGCGGGTCAGGGGCGCCATGCCGATGCGGTGTTGGATCTCCATGTTGCCTATCTTTAGGGGCTTGAAGAGGCGGGATCCGGACATGATAAAGATCTGGTGAATGGCGACTGAGTGAGTTACAGTTTAATTATGTTGGAGTGATCGGGAAATGTTTGCTGCTGGTGATCTGGACTTGTTTGAGACTTGGCTCTGAGTTGTTTGGCTCTTTGGGGTTTTATACCCCTTTGTCGCACGACTCAATGACAAATTCATTACGGAAGGGCGCTTATCAATTGGCCCGACCTTTTGCAATACGGGCTTGAAGATTCAGAAAGAAGATTCTCGTGTGGATACTGTCAAGTGTCAAAGCTATGAGGTGATTCTCACAGGGAAACAAGTCACTTTCCAGTAAGGTAAGGAGACGATTCCGAATGGGGAAACGACCTTCTGCCCAATCGGGAAACAAGATGCTTCCTAGAATGGATTAGCTTGCGGGATTGGTCAGCGCTACGCAAGCGCCGCCGAAGTCTAAGAGAGAGGTGTATTCGTAAGCAGACATGGGATGACGGTCCCCACCGGCGCTTAGTTTACACGAGAGATCCCTGTCTGATCTCCTTGACCATAACCTTACTTCCACGACATCCCACCCTTGAACCATAGGGGCCGATCAACAAGCTTCGGCTGACATATTGCAAAATGGCCCGAATAACTCATTCATCCAGAGCGACCTCGAATGAGCTTGCGTCAGGTAGGTGCCAAGGTCAACCGAATTCCAAACCTGATCTTAATCCTTGCTGCTGACTCTTCTATACTAGCTGGGAATTTCCACTTCGTGACGGTGGAAGCTGCCCCGAGCAAGGCGGAACAGCTGGCGTCGAGGCGCCAAGCCCGGTCCTACGCCGTCGAACAGGCCCTCGAGAACAAGCGGAAGCTCCAACAGGAAGCCGGGGACAACTTCCGGGTCGCGACTTCACAAGATGTCGTTCGCCGTAACAAGTCGAAAAGTCGGAGGGCGGAGGCTGAAGTTTGGCTCGTACCATCAACCTGCTCCTCTTTGTCGGCGAGTGCGCTGGATCCGTTCCAGACCCTTGCCGTCAACTCGACGAGACTGCAGGCCTTGCTCAGCACGCGTAAGCTCCCTGCCCCCCGCCCTCGTCACACAGAAATGTCATCGAGCAAGGGTCCTGATCATAGTG